>JAQFYT010001430.1:0-16529 GCA_034694925.1 Ceratophysella denticulata
AGCTATTTAGCCTACCATCAGGTAGGCTAATTAGATCCAAAGGTGAGCTATTACTGCCACTTATTCCCAACTGCCCGGAGGCGTAATTTCTTTTTGTGTCTATTTCAGCAAAAAAATCACAGGTCGGCATCTGAGACTCATTCTATAAGGTAAGGTTAGGTTTTCCGAAATGCCCGCAAGTTTATAAATTCTAGTTATGTTAGGTTAGGTCTTCGACGAAGCCCGAAGGACTTTGGAGAAACCTAACCTATGACCTAACCAGAATTTATAAACCCAGCGGGCCGACCTGTGAATGCATATCTACATGTAAAGTGAGGAGGGAAACTTGAAACTTTACTGAATTAGGCACAAAAAGAAATCACGCCGCCAGGATTCAAAATCTCTATTTTGTATTTTAGTTCAGTTTGAAATCAGGAACGAATGACGATTCGGCAACGCTGCATGGATGTATCTGTAAATATGCCTCCCGAAGGGCGGAAGGGGCAATATTTGACTGACTGGGGGACTGACTGGTGGTGACTGGGTTTACAAACAACCGAAGAACATATCAGATATTCAATATTTCATATTTCTGGGAAGCCGAAGATATAAGATATAATTTTAGTTCCTAAGTAAATCCGGCATGCTCTTATAGGCCCTTACCACTTCCGCATTACAGACAACAGATTACATTGAGCACCTCCAACCTGTGACCTGAGCAGTCAGCAGCCCAAAAATCGAGACTGACAACTGATGACTGAAGAAAAGCGGAGGATTTTTACGGAAATACTGCGAGATAGATAGATGTACTAACCAGATACCCAGAAGAGCGGAGGTGCTGGGGCGAGTGACTCTAGGTCAGGGGTGGGGTCAGAGGTCAGGATTTATTGAGGTGATTGTTAGAGTAGTTATTAGAGAGAGCGGAAGGCAAAGCGTTGTCCACGGCACTCCATTTTGACAGAGAATGAATGGCTTGTTGCTTGTCTCGTCCGTCATCCGTCTGCCTTGCCCTCTCAACACTTCTGCTTCTGCTCGTTCCATGCAGCAGAAGGCAACGGTGCTGCTCTCTAAACCCCTCAAAGAAACGAACTGCACTTGCTCTGATATTTCTCACAGAATATCATACATTTCCCTGTACTGAACACCCTATAAATGTCCTTCGCTTTTTGCACATGCAATGGAGGTAGAGGTACAGTCAGCCCATTTGGAATAAAACCTGTTATCTCCAATCCCACCCACGTTGCCTGTGTGAAGGGCATGGACGACTTGGGTGGTATTTAGATAAGAGGTTTTATTCTAAATGGGCCGACTGTAGGTTAGGAGAACGGGCGCAGAGGATTTGTGTTAATTGGAGTTAGGTTAGGTTAAGTTCCTCGAAATGCCCGAAGAGCATTTTGGAGGAAATTAACTGAACCTAACTCCAATTAACAAAAATTCGATACATGAGATATGTCCTCAAAGGTAAAAAAACACGACTCCAATTGTAAGATTTACTGGCTTGTTGGTTGAAGACATCAACTGTAACAACGACATTCTCCTTACAGAACATCAACCTGGCACGGTTCTCTTGCTTCACGTTGACGGCCGTTTGGAAGTCCCAACATGGCGAACTGCAGTGGTCACTTCATGGTCGTTTAAAAACTTGTTCGTGTTGGCAATTAAAAAGTCGCTAATTAAGTTGAACAGGTCATATTCATAAACAATTCATACTATACAGTACAACTGGCTTACCAAACAGCACTCGGATTTTCACCCTAGTTCGAGCAAAGCTGAATCTCGTTACCTACTAAACATGTTCTCCGAGCCACGACTCCGCGTCTGGATCAAATCACTGTCAACCCGAACTGTTGACTGGACAGCCGAAGTCAGTGCAGAATCATCAGTTTAGCATCCTGCTCGTCTTCGGCTGACTAATGATTTTCAATCAATCTGCCCATCAGGTCCTCCATGATGGAGAGTTAAAAATCTAAATTGGTAATTTCTAGTTTACAAATTAAACGGTTTTATTTTTCAAATATCCTAAATCCCTTGTTTATGTATTAATTATTGGCATAAAATATTTTGCCATTCGCGAGCTGGACGCAGGATATGAATCATGTACACAATGTGGACCGAACTGAGTCGTACTACCATGCATTTTTGGTCTCACGTAGACACATAGTATATCTATCGATGCGGTGTTACTACGTGGAACGTGGAATTAGGTTTCGTGCATATATAATAATTTTAGATACCACAAAACCAGAAAGAATTAATTAAAGCTAATACAGGATTTTGAAGTAAAACCCCAAAGACCTTTTTGTGGGTTCAAGAAGCTGAGGTTATAAGTTAATATACTCCCCGAGCTTCCTGATAAGAGAAATTATAAGAAAGTCACTATTATGCATTATCAACACCCATGAAGAGAGCATATTGTTATCATAATTTTTAATACATGCATGCACGCCCAACACTACTGATGTGATTACCTACTTGTAAAATGAATACCAATATTTTCCATGGTCTTTCATATATAATTACTCTTTCATTATAATATAACCTTTAGTAATCGAAGTACGCAATTGACTACTGACGAGTTATCGGTCGGTCAACAGGATAATCCATTTTCCCCAAGAACGTCGTCAACTTTGCTTAATTAAGCCATTTAGATTAGAAGAAGCCTTCTGTCATCGCGCAATACTCCGCATCAGTCTAACTATTTCACTTTTGCTATCACTACAGTCTGCACTTTTGCTAGCGAGTTGAAACAGTAACAATTGTGCCGCTAGCCTGATTCAAGGCTGACAAAATGCAGTCTTTTCAGGGTCTAGGGTACTACTGGGAACTGAGGCTGTTGACATTTTTTAGTCTGGCCTTAGGGGTGTCCAGTATTGGCCCTCGCTTTCCTCCTACTACCCTAAATCCGTGCCCGGTGCCGAATTTGAGAATTGACTCAAACTCAAAGGAATGCGTCAAAGTGGTGGACGACACACTGGCACCCAAGTGCCGTATTATATTTCGTGAAGAAGGTGGATGGCCGTATACCTTCAATGCTACTTGTATCAAGCCCAATGTCTTTCTGGTCAACCATGATCGAAATATCTCAGGTACACTTGCCGTAGATTTACTATATTCAGAAAATAGTTTATATGTTCAAGCCCTATTGTTCTAATATGCTGATTCTCAGACTGTTTGCAGATAAGATCACGAGAACGAGTGATCAAATGCTCTTCACTTTACTCTACGGTGAAAAGCCGCCGCCGTATGCGAGAATCACTTGCACAGCCCCGATTCCCATTGACTTCGATTATCAGGGACCCGGGGTACAGGCGGATAGAAATTAGAATTAAAATTGTAATTAATTTGTCATATACTTAATCTGGAATTTTTGCATCAATTCTCCTAGGTACTCGACTTTCTCCGAATTTGGAAAAGCATCAAATACTCGACGCTCAACTCCACGGAAGCTTCTGGAACGACCTATGCGTTCAATGCAGAAATTCTGTTGACCCCTGAAGCGACTGGAAAATACGTGATTCACTCCATCGACCGTCCTGACTTCCAAACGTCTTTCTTCATTTTCTCATCGAGTAAGAGATGATGGTAGTAACTGAGTTTGCTTTTTTTTTATGTTATAAATATATACAATCCTTTATTCAGGCTTCCACATAAGAACATTATTGTACAGAGTCCACGGATACATTACAAGTCTATAGATTAAATATTTCGTTCAGTTTGGTATATTGCGGAATAGTTGCTAGTACACAAGTGGCGTTACCGCGCTGTATTGCAAGACTGATGCGTTGAACGAGGAAAGAACGGGATCGCGGCTCTCCAGTGGCCGCGTGCAAACGACCGCCGAGGTCTTTCACGAGGGCGAGGGCCTCCTCGCCGAATGGACCCATGGTCTCGACTCCGAAGGGGCAGAATTTGTAGAGGTGAGCGACGCCCTGGTATTTCCACCGTTTGTTCTGTTCACGGGATTGGGCGGCGGCGCCGGCTGAACGGGAAGTGGCGTCGAGGTGGGAAACGGCCAAGGTGTCAGCACAGGTAGCGTCCCAAAGGAGACACTTTCCTTTAGCCCAAGGGATCAGGGTCAGGCCATCCGGTTTCTTGCCGTCGTCTCGGAAGGTACCTGTAGGCTCCAGGATGGCAGGGATGTTGGCAGAACCACATGCACGCTTCAGAATCTCGTTGATGGCAGCGTGTCGGGCATTGCGACCCGGGGCAACGACGTTCACACAGCTGAGGCCATGCGTTCCGTCCTCATCGACGTTTCCACCGCAGCCGCGGCAACGATGTGGGTGACAGAGGGGCAGACCGAGACGAAGGGAGACTGCTATGGTGGTGGGGCTGTCATCCAAGAGGGTACCAAGGTTCATATTATATATAAATAATGATATGAATAATGCTGTGCTAGATAGTTCACTAATCATTTTGTTCTGGTTCCATCTAAAAACCTGCCACCAGGAAAGTCTTATGAGTGGTTTACCTATGTGCATTTTGTTAATTTTTTGTATAAATAATTACTACATGACATGAGTGACAATTTTGAACAACATTTTCTCTTTTTCCTTGTTATACTTATATTCCGTGTGGATTCGCCAACATTGCAGCCCTGCAATTCCACGAGGAAACATTTAATAGCAGGTCAAAACAAGATTTGAATGTGACATGGGAAATAATAATGATATATTATATCAGGAAGACTGTAGGTATACCAATTTTGGGGTTTTGATTGAATCGTAACTATTATTTAATGCATTTTCCTGCAGATAAATACCAAATGCTTGACGAAATAGAAGAATTTCCATGTTGGTACAACCTTGATGAATCAATTATTGCGTTTTCTTGTTCTAAACAATAGTATTGAGTAATTGAATCGATTTTATGGAGACGAGATCATTTTATTTAGACTATTTTAATATATTTAAGTCCTTATTAATTGTAATGCTTCTCGTTAATGAAATATATGGAAGCCTGAATATATGAATTTGTATAGTTTAAGCGTATGTGTATACATACCTACAGTACTATACGTAAGTATATGCGTATTTGGTAATTCAAATAGTAATGTAGGCTTTGCTTTATTGCAGATTATTAAATTCACTATACGCAAAAAATGGGGGCTAGTAGTTTTGAGTTACCTAACGAGATGCTCCTGGCTACTTGGTGATACGCTTCACATACATGCGTGCAGCATGAAGGGTGGCCAAATATGGGACAATCACATAACTCCACTGATGAGTTCGGGTGACTTCCATTATACACGCAGACTGAAGATCATCGAGGAAGGTTTATTTTATACATAACAAACAACAACCTAGCAACTGAAACTGAAGAGAATTACGTTACGAGGCATTCCACTATACAAAACTTTAGTATATTAATCTTATAAATCACCATACATCATACATTTGTTTCGAGTCACTCAATTTAATAATACATAGATACTTGTAAACGGTTATTTGAGACAATAGTGCGTGAGACCTTGGATTTTCAAAAACCCCAAATATGAACACTCCGTTGTTCTTAGTTATATTGGCGGCTACCACTCCATTTACAATTTACCTCCTAGGAGCACTAAATTACTATTCGGACTATGTCGGATATTTATTCAGTGCTGATGCCTCCAATGAAGTTTTCGACTTTATTATAGGTGAGTTGCGGTTACATTGGAATACATCGAAACGCAAGGATTAGAGTAATTTTGGAGTATTCTTATGACCTAAATTGAACTACTTACTTAATTAATTTTGATAATATTTAAGTCGGCGCAGGCTCGGCTGGAGCCGTGGTAGCTTTACGTCTGTCTAAAAACTATAAAGTTCTACTATTGGAAGCCGGTGGTGATCCTTCCATTCTAAATAGGTGAGTTAGTAGAAACAAGCGTAAGCTTGGTTCTTATTGCTTTTAGCTTCCATAGTCAAAGTCAATCCAGGTGATACGTTTTCATACTCTACTTATCACTTATCACTGTCATAACTACAATTATAAATTAATACTCTTTTCATAGCATCCCTGGATTTGCACTGGACCTAATTGGCTATCCAGAGACTGACTGGATGTATAAAAGTATTCCACAGAAACATGGTGCATTTGGCCATGTGAATCGGGTGAGTTCTGTTCCTACATACATACATATATATATACATATATGTTCCACTCGCTTTTATCAACGAATTTTCTTGAAATGGCTGTAATGTCGTCTATGTCTTTGGTCAAGTGTTAGACGCAAATATGAATGTTCGAATAATTCTTTTTTCATTCTTCTAGCAAATATCCATGAATCGAGGAAAATGTTTGGTAAGTTTATTTGTAAACTTGTATTGCAACAATGCTTAGAAAGTGTTATTCTATGATTCCTGATGGTGTTTGCACTATTCAGCAAATGTGTACTGTGTCTTTATCTCATCTTATTGTTATCAGGGTGGTACAAGCTCATTGAACTACATGCTCTACCTTCGAGGTAAATTTATTACTTTAAGAGAGGGCTTTTAGTTAGATTCTCTTCTTCTCCAGACTCCTTTGTCACACAATGCAAAATTCAGAGTCAGCTCGATTGGGTCAATCTTTGTACTTAGAAACATATGTTCGATGGTGCGTTGGAAAACCGATACTATAGGCCTGATAAATGGAATTTCTACCCGTAAATTGATCAGGAAAATTTAAATGTTAATTTAGGAGTAATAATTAACTATTTTGTTCGACCAAACTCTCCATTTATCTCCCCTCGAATGTCAGCTTTCCAACGCATCATCGAACATGTTTCTACGTACAGTTTTTGACCCAATCGAGTTGACCATAGCGGACCCAATTGTTTCGTTTTCGGCATAGTTGCTTTTAGAGGAGAGGAGTGCGACAAATTCAACTCCAACCCTGTTCTTAATGAAAAACAAAAAACAAAAATAATTTACTTGAATAAAATTGAATTCGAGGTCATCCATTGGACTATGATCATTGGGCAAATGTTACCGGTGACCCCAGCTGGAAATATGAAAATGTTTTGCCCTTTTTCAAAAAGTCTATTGCGGAATACAGAGGAGAATTTAAAGATAACAGTAATCGGATTATTACTCATTCTTATTACTAATTTACTATTTACATACCACATACTAAGCATTCACTGACCATTGATTCTTTAGAGAAGCACTATGAAGCTTCTCCATACGGATTCCTGACCATTGAGAAACAAAACTATGTACCACACCTGGATACATTCATTAAAGCTGGAAATGATTTGAAGTTCCCAAGAATCGATGCCAATGGACCGCAGACTCGAGGTGCCTTGATTCAAACGGACGTTTACTACTTCCTTAAAACCGTGTAAAAAGTAATATAACAGCCACAATTCGTTATTTACCTACTTTATATAGGTTTCGGAAGTATCGATGTAAATCAAAATCACGGAGAACGTATGGGAACTTACGCAAGTATCCTAAATAAGCTTGGCAATCGCAAGAATCTACGAATTTTGAAATATTCACAGGCTACAAAGGTAGGTCAATCAATTTCAATCTCATACTGTTTATGAATTATTTAAAATACCTATTCAATGTTCATGCTTGACAGATTAATTTGGATAAAAATGGACGCGCGGTTGGAGTTTGGTATTACCAACATGGCTCAAAGAAGTATTCAATTGCTTCAAAAGAAATTATCCTCAGCTCGGGTACCATAGATTCTCCGAAGTTGCTGATGCTTTCAGGAATAGGACCAAAAAAACAATTACTGTCTGTTGGAGTAAGCTATTCGTACTACCACGGATTATTTCAAGTGGGCTGTTAAATGTTGATTTTTAATGTAATGCACCCAGATCAAGCCAAAAGTGGATTTGCCAGTTGGTCAAAACTTACAAGACCATTTCGGATTTTTAATGTCGCCATTCCTTATTAACAAGCCATCCTTATTGCTTGAGCAAGACGTTGGAATTTCAGCTTTCTCGGATTACTTCATGAACGGAAAAGGTACCTAATGCAAATGCATACATCTCTGCACACGGAGTGCTCCTTATCCTCCTCAAGTGAAACTTGTAAATCGAATTTTAAAAAATCGTACGGATCAACATTATTTTTTTAATTGAAGGCGATTTTCAACTTTTCTATGCAGGACCGCTTACTGTACCTTCAGGAGTGTTGGGCCAGGCTTTCTTTACAACATCTGCCTGGCAAAAACCGGGCATTGATTGGCCAAATCTGCAATTGTTCTTCATGCCAGTATCATCCTCGCAGGTTCTCAAGAACTCACTGGTCAGAGCATTGAATCTCGATATGAATATGATGTCAGGGCTAATGGATCCTCACGAAGATAAGAGTTCCTTTATGTTCTTGCATATTCTGGTACGCATACAATTTTGATTTAGTACTGAAGGGCCTACCGTAACTGACAATGAAAAAACTTTGTCCTTTTCCTGTTTTCGAATTTGCGGCATATTAATGTTCTTGTCGAGAAGGAGATTTTAATTCCGCAAATTAAATATATTGTAAAACGAGGAGATCAGAGGAGTATTTTTACGAGTTAGGTTAGGCTCTGAGACAAGATTTACCGGTACTCGGTAGAGTTGCGCTGCTGCTATTTGTAATCGAAGTATTAAATAGTAGGGTATTTATGATCTAGGTTAGGCCAAGAAGTACTGGAGAAATAACTCTGAAGGATAAGAATCCTTTTTCGGATCCACTTATTGATCCACGCGTCTTCAGTCATCCTGATGACGTCAAAGCTTTAATCGAAGGTATGGGGATAGTATATACTTAATTAAACAGTTGGATTTTTTTGTACTTGGCAGATATTGCTTAGGTTAGGATAGGTTAGTCAATCGTATTGTTTACAATTTAAATTCACTCTTTTGCTCACAACATAATTAATAATTGCAGCATCGAGTTTCGGACTAAAACTCGTGGAAACCACAAAGTCTTTCCAGGAATTGGAAGCGAACTTCACGACTATATCCCATCCTAATTGCACTCAGCACAAGTATCGTAGTGATGAGTACTGGAATTGCTATATTCGGCACAGCACAACAAATGTTTGGTATAATTACTCCTTGACCGAAATATTATTTCAATACCTACGTTGATGTTGGAGTTAAATGTATTTCAACACATCCTTCTATATCAACTTCAGGCATCCCGTTGGAACTTGCCGAATGGGAAAGGACAGATCTGACCCCAAAGCTGTCGTCGACTCCAAACTCAGGTAAATTACAACGCTGTGTAATTGAACAATACAATGCGTGTAATGTCAAGCAAAATCGGATAATATGGGGGTACATACAATGTACCCAAAGAATAGAGATACAGGGCAGGAGAGAAACTTCCCATGTTAATACATGCAATGTACCTTACAAGCCTTCGAAAAGTTAACGAAAAACTTTTTATACACAAAAAAACAGGGAATTTTAAATGTAGAATGGTTTCGTTGATTAAATCTTATCATATACCATGATCTTATCACAGGGTTCTTGGAACAACAGGGCTACGCGTTATTGACGCTTCAATTCAAGTTGACATCGTGAACGCAAATACGAATGCACCGGCAATAATGATTGGAGAGAAAGGATCTGATAGCGTTCTTGACTACTGGTCACAGCAACATCTGGTATCGGATTTACGAGATCGTATATTAAATTCGGATCGAAACAAGTGCTATTATTCAAATTATTAATTAGCACACACTGAATCATACATAAAGGATCAGCCTACTAATACTTATTATGCCAAAAGTATATGTACCATTTGCATTTTGACAATAAATATGTACTTATATTCTTCTTAGACTCAAGTAAATAACCGAATCCTGAAATATGAATACAAATGATACAGAAAGAGTGCAATGGTAGGGTGCATCCTTATAAATAGATTTTACCAAGAAGTCGTTTCGTACAATGACGTTTTGCAAATTACGTGTTAGTTATATCTAATAATTTTTCAATAATTTGTGTTAAATCAACTTTGATACCGATACTGTTCTTGGTTTGGTGCACGGGTTCCATTTTTGAAAACGTAGACGTACTTGAAAATTTTCTTGGGGGTGCACCTCAGAGAAATAGGTTCCGGTACCAAATTCGGTGTTGGATTTTCCGGTGGACATGCGGGCCACTCTTCAGTTTGACCGAAGTACACAAGGCCTGCAACAAAACGTGTTTAGGTCAGTTTCTAGTTAAAACACTTCAAAACTTCAACGTTTAAAAATTTTCACCAACCGCAGCTAATTCCGAGTATATTATCCATAATCTCTTTTACATACGAGAATAAGTTGAAGCCCGTTCCA
This sequence comes from Ceratophysella denticulata, assembly GCA_034694925.1. NCBI lineage: Eukaryota > Metazoa > Arthropoda > Collembola > Poduromorpha > Hypogastruridae > Ceratophysella > Ceratophysella denticulata. The sequence goes on from JAQFYT010001430.1 coordinate 10,228, forward strand.
GAGTTAATGAGGGCGGCAGATGATGCTACCATGTAACCTGAATCAAAGTCACAAAAAGGCTATATGTATTTCAAAATTCCTGCATGTATATGCAAATGATTTTTCAATTTACCAGGTAGCAATACGTCAACAAGAGCTATATTTTGCTGAAATAAAGAAATCAACTTGGAAGTCGGTCCAATTAGTCCGGTACTGGAATCCTTTAACATGCAGCCTGGATTTCCATTCATGACTTTCCAGTTCAATGGTTGTCTGGATGTATTACGAGCATTAGACGCAACGTCCATGTGACGAGTAACGGTGCGTAGGGCCGTGAAATCAGTATTTGAATTTTCAATGATAAATGGTACCAGATTATTTGCCAAACCGGTAATAAATTCTGAATTAAATGATTGAGCTTTCGCAGCGGACATTTTCTTGGAGGTGAAGACAGTGTTGAGGGGAACACAGAATGAGTTCATAGACGCTTGAATGGGTTTAATTAGTTTGTTCAATATGGATACCGGTAAAGGTACTTCCGATCTTTTCATTCTGCTTCCCGTCTTCTTCGTGAAGCAGTCCAGGAAGCAAAAATTATAGAAGTCTGGAAGAGCCTTGCATCGTTTCGCAGCTCTGATGCACGAAAGTAAAATTTCAGGAGTGTTTACAGTTACTGTTGTATTTGTTGATTCCTCATAACCGTTTGTTACTGCAGAAGAATATGAACCGGTAGTTCTTTCATGCAGATTTGTTTGGTAGTTGCTGTTTGATTGAAGGTTCAAGTCATCCGTATTCAATGGTATCGACACCGCCGCTTTAGTTCGAAACATATCCATCACTTTATTGAAGTCGATCTTTGAATTCTCTCCAAACGCACCTGCTTCCGTATTGGGTCGATGATCAAGTTTACCAAGTTCCAACTTTGAGGGACTCAAATTTCTGGTTGGTTTTCCAGAAGAATAATTCTGATCGTCCCAGCTTAGCCTGTTGGGTCGCTTCAATTGAACATCGGCATATTTCCCAGTATTTCGCACTGAAGGAAGCCTTTGGTCAAAGCCCAAATCAGTCGGTTTTCTCAAGTATTGATAAGGATTGACGGATTTCTTGTAGTGTGGACTATTTTCATACATTTGGGACGATGGTTCCTGTCCAGTCAAGGTGGAGTATATGTCGTCGTTTCTTCGACTACCTGAGTAAAAATTGATTTCCCGAGTATTTAAATAAGATCTTCCACCATTTCCGACATCCGGACGGAAATACATTTCGTTTCGAAATTCTGGGTTCCCGCGGTACCGAGTATACTCATAATTTTCGGGCACAAAATCATTTAGGTCAACAATGCGTGCACTGTGAATTGAATCAGGATACTGCGGGTTAGTTCGAGGATAGTGCATTGTTGGATTGCTATTCCTAATATTGTAGTCTGTTTGATCGTAGACCGGAAACCTGGGTAGATAAGGTCGAATTGGCTTATTGATAACTCTGTCAGTATTGATATCTTGTCCAGATGTTCTACCTGCGTCGGGAACAACCTGAAATTGTTCGATGAGACGATTTTGCTCGTGATTCTGATTGAAACGAGGGAGATTCCGAGTGAAAAGTGTATTGGCGGTGCTAGGATGGTCATTACGTACCGATTGAACACCATACTTAGAATGAACTGGACGATTCCCTAAAACCACCGATTCAGGAGTGACATATCGCTCGGAAGAGCTTTTTAAATTCTCCGCAGTTTGTTTCGAATTATCGCCAGTATCAATTGACTCGACCGCGCTATCCTCTTTATGAAAAATGTTTTTAACTTCTGGATGAACTTGAACTGCATTATTTGAGTCACCAGTGTTACCGTCAGAATAACTGGGTTCCGTATCGTCATTATTCAACGCTCTGAACAATGTTCCAACTGTCCCCTCAGTGTCCGCTGGATAAGGCAATTCCGAAGTCCGTGGTTCAAAAGTACTTGATTGAAATTCGGCTTCTATTTCGTCCAAGGAGTCCGCTTCACTCGTACTAGCTGGATATATAGTCATCGAATCCAAATTAGATTTAATTGCTTTTAGATTCTTGTTGTCACTGTTTTCAACTGAAGACTGAAAATCATTATTGTCATCGTCATGAACGTTCAACTTTACTTCATCGATATCCCCGCTCAATGGCTTCAAATAATTGTGGCCTTCGTTTTGTAGGGTGGCTTGATCCGATTTCACTTCACTGCTTGAAATACTTCGCTGAATTGGTTTCGCCAAGTTTCTACTTGGTTCGTCATCTTGCATGTTGAAGGCTTCAATTTCCAACAAACTGTTAACACCGGTCATCGTTTCTTCATTATTCGTAGGTGCGTCAGTAGTAGTGTCCATGTCCTGATTTATAGCTTCACGATTCTTCTCTTCAGATCTTGAATGTTCAATAATGAACTGGTGCAAACTACTAACAGAATTTAATTCACCACCCGGTGCTGACGAATCGATATTTACTACTTTTGTTACAACATTGCTTATATTTAACTTAAAGTTAGATAATTCGAGTGGTTCTGATTCCGGAATAGCTTGTATTTGTATTGCTGCAGTGTCGTTTTCATTTGGTTGCATGTCGTCATCCAGTTGATCTGAATAATTTGATTCATGGTTTTGGATTGATCCACCTTCCACAGTTTTACTTGGATCCCTTAATTGATTCGTAATCGACTGGTATGTAAATTTATTCGTAGTTGGATTGTCGTAACCGTACCCATTCGAAACTTGCCAATTTTCCTTCATGACTGACTTTTTTTCTTCCTCATCTGAGCCCTCTAATTCATCGGTTCCCGGTGAGTTGTTTGTATTCTGGAATACGGGAGGTACATAATTGAACGCTCCACGGCCAAAGTAGGGTACATAATTCGAGCCTTTAGAGCCGCCGTGTCTTTCGGGTTGATCGTTTATATCATTGTCCGTTTCAGGAGCTAATGCCATGTCCAAATATCGGGAATCTTGTTTTTCGGGTTTGTTATGTTCCATAGCTGTTGGTATATTTGGTATGGTCTCCCGAAAATTTCCAAATCTTGCATTTTCTCCAACAGGATTAATCGATTTTTGATTATTCTCAGATCTGAAATTTTCAACATTCTGGTTTTGCACTCTGAAATCGACGTCTGAGTCAGTAAAATCTTTCTGATTAACAGATGATTCTCGTCGCTGTTCATCCAATGTTTCATACTGCTCAGCCGAGTTAATCGGTTCAGAATAAACAGGTAAGTTTGGAGAGACCCTTTGCGCTGGTTTGTTATTCGCTGGTACGTCTTCATCATAATAAGTGTTTTCCGAAACCATACTTTGTATCGGAAGAGATGGAGCTAAGAAATATTTTGTTTTATATTATCATATTATAAATGCATATAGGTACACTCTAGTTTATATGCGGAATTCTTCAAATAATACAGCACCAGCGCGGTCTCACCTTTTCCTGGTAATAAAGTCCTATTTGAATATGACCTAATTGGCACTTGTGGAGCGGAGCCCTTCGGAAAAAGTAAACCGTCCACATCTAAACGCAGGCAAATTATAATGTAAAACATCTAAGTTTCATCAGAAACGGTTGAAAATTGTATAGCTTACCATCCAATAGTATAACTTCAGACAAGGCATAAAACACAAAACAGTAAATACTGAATTTCTTCATCTTGTTGTGAATAATCTTGAGCGTTATCACTATATTATAATACACGAACTGGATACCAATTTACATATCAGACAATGGGCCAATGAACGTGTAACAGATTGGATTGTGAAAAATTAATTTGAATAAATAAAACAGCTGGAGCTACAGTAAGAACCTCTTAGCTTAAAAGAGTAAAGATTTAAATACTGACGTCAGCAACGGTTCCAGTTCCAAGAAAATGATTACTATCGTGTTCAGCGAATTAGGTCAACCTCGATCAGTTCAATGCGGAAATGGATGAGCACAGAAGGAATTTTTCCAATGAAATCAATTAGGTATATGCTCCATTTTCCACTCAAGTACAATGACCTCTCCTAGTCAATTCCCCAGCAAACGGTGGGTGGAACCAAAAGAACGCTTGATTCAAGACAGTGCAACGTGTACTAATCTTAAGTACAGGTTTTGTTAACAGCTGGATTAGAAGGTTTTTTTAGAAATAATTTCTACAATATATATATATAAATATTTAATCAAATTATATACTGTCAATAATGAAGAAGTATCAAGGAATCTTCATGATCTTGCTGATCTTGATCTCGCAAACACTTGGTAAGACGCATCATCGGTAAAATCTATTGCAGCCGCAGTTGGTCCTGTTACCGTAATGCAAATAATTTATCTTAAAACTCAGGGCAAAATGTACCATCCAAGGCTGAAATATTAGAAGCAACGAGATTAAAAGATCGGCTCGAGTCTGAGCACGCTAAGGACCCAAAGGATGGTAAGTTATGAATTTAGATTATCGTTCACACTTTTTGCAGTATTGAAAGAGAGAATAAAATGTTATTTTCAAGCTATGAGTTTGGCGATGGAAGTTCTGGAAAAAGCATTTGCAAAGTCGACCAATAATGCGAATTCGATCAGTGCAATGGAAATTATGAATAGACTCTCTTCAGCTTCCGGGCCCGGGCACTCCAGGTTCTACACAGTACGAATACTTGAACTCATGGATGTCAACCATGATGGGAAAATCTCAAATCAAGGTACAATTTGAACAAGAACTCAGATAAATATTTTGAAATGGCAACTAGAGAATTTTTTTTTATCGTTTTATTTGTACCTTTTTTTGCCAGAGTATGTTTCTATGTATGCGGGACCATCTGCTTCGGTCGCCAAGAGTTTAGAACTGATGCACAAGCTCTGTGACTACAATGGCGATGGTGTAATTACGAAATGGGAGCAGTTAATGGTAGGCAAAATATTGTGATTCTATATTTACTATATTTCCTGTGTATCTATTAGTATGGAAAACGCTTTACTCTAATTGTAGGTCCTGATTACGGGAAACAGTGACAATACTCCGATGCCAGATCTGTGGAAAATCGCAGTTCAAAAGCATTCAGAAATGGACAGTGACAACAACGGACTGGTTACCAGAGAAGAATTCATGACATTTCAGGTGTACCAGATTCAGAAAAATATTTATGAACAAAACAAAGAATATGTTTTACAGAGCAACTTGTGAGATAGCTCCAAGCAATACATTATTAGCTTCATTTATTTGAAATAAATGTATATTTATCAATTGAAGAAGGGGTAACATCAAATTCAAACACTTTAAGAAATATTTATTGCCAGTACTTCCACGTCGCTCATTGATTCTTAGTATAATTAGCAGTATGCTCAATTTTTGGTAATTTAAATGGGGTTAACCCTATCTCACTCTAGGTTACATAATTGACAAATGGATTGTTGATTGTGCTAACTTAAGTCCAGGCTAGGCTAATAATATATTCCTATTGTCCAGATGATTATAGTGAAGAAGCACTCCTAGAAGAAATCCCAAGAGGAAGCGTACTATCCCAGAAAAAACTTGAATTTCATTCATGTAGGGTTCAAGTACGGGCTTCAATTGCTTCATGACATACCAGAACACGATTCCATCCACGCTTTGCTTCGGCCGATAGAATGTCCAAACTTGTCTATAAAGCGCACACTTTACGTCCTGCAATACTTCTGTAAGAAGTTTCTGTCGAGCCTGCGTGAACAACAATAACAATGGCCATCGGTTATGTTCAATTTCATTTATCTGTGTTTAAAGATTAATTCGCTGCAAATTGGTAGGTACGTACTAATTTGACTTACCACTAAGTTTTGAGCCTTTTCTGTTGTAATCAGTGCATTCTGATATCCCGAATCAGTGTTGTATATGCTGCTCTGAATCAAAACAACACAGGCTGCGCCTCCTGAACGGTCCAAGATTATCGATAGTAAAAATGAGCTTGAAAAGCGAATAAACTGCGGTAAATAGATTAAGATTTAAATAAGGATTTCAACCAACCCATTAGAAATCCCACGATTCCAACCGCAATGCCGACAGAAAAGCAAAAACCAGCAGCAACAAGTTGAAGCCTGATGGGTGTACGATCCATAGCTTAATTCCAAATTTCAAGTAGGTAGTTCGACTTTGAAATCAATCTGAAATATTTGGATAAAGATGAAATACACAATCACTTAATACATAATTTATCATGCTTCACGATCATATGTTATTTAATTTATCGATTTACCATACATAAATAAGTATGGTACCTAAAGCATATACATATATTTACACTTCTATTTGCGGATGATTCCAACTTCGCTATATCTGGATCGCCAAAATCTCTCCGAGCCATTTTGGAAAA
>JAQFYT010001431.1:0-16529 GCA_034694925.1 Ceratophysella denticulata
GTCAACGTGCCGGTGTACACTACTGTGTTGACAGATTTGTTTACGGGACGGGATACACGCAGGCAGGCAGGCAGGCACCCAGGCAGGCACCCAGGCAGAGATATACTGATTACGATTTTGATTTTATGAGTATTGATTTTGGTTGTTGACAATTTTGCAGGCAAATCCAGGACAGAGTACTATGCCGACAGCTGCTGCAGTTGCTGCTGCTGCTGCAACAGCTAAAATTCAAGCCATGGAAGCTGTTACAAATACGGCAGCTGCATTTGGTTTATCTAAGGATACAACTTCGCCGCGTATAACTGCTGCGCCTGGTCTTGAAGCAACTAGTCCGAGAGCTGGTTTCGTCCTTGCACCTCTATCCGGAGTTGTGCCGAAGATTGCTACTCCTCCTCAATTGGTATGTATTGTGTTATTTTAACTGTTATAAATCATATTATTCAAGTTTGTTGTTCATGTTGAGTTTAATTTTTTTCTGTAAAAATATAGGCTACTCCAACAGCATTGGGGGGTTTTGGAATGGGCTCTGGACTGGGTTTAGCAGCGGCCCCGGTTGTTGCTGCCGCACTTCCTCCTCCTGGAGTTGTCCAAATATCCGGACTTGGGCTTGGATTGGGAATGATGCCAACTGTGTCACCAGTTCAACAAGCTGTTATGGCTCCAACTCAACATCAGAATCCCTATGCTACTTCCTCTCCTCTCTCATCTGGCGGCTGTAAGTGACATTGATTTATATTTACTTTACTATTATGTTTATGTTGATTCTTTTAGAATTTAATAACAATATAATTTTTGCTGGATTTGTAGTCGGCGGTTTCAGTACGGGTCCTGTTGCCGCAATTCCTCCTCCAACTGTCATGCCGTTGATGTCGCTACCTGTATCGATGCCTGTAGCGGAGCCCACGCAACAATTTGAATACCAAATGACCTCGAGCTCATCAATACCCAGTTGGGGCCAGCCTAGGCCGGCTGAACCCGTCTCCATGCAATCTGTTACTGTAAGCTCGGAATTTATATTAATATTTACTAATATTACTAAAGCACATATTCCGTACTCGGTTATGTGCTTGTTAAAGCTAATTCGTTCTGATGTTGACAGTCATGTTCATTTACCTTGGAAATGATAAATGATTTTAATTTTTATAGCTTGAAGAGCCACCGAATCAAATTGTTGTTGAGGAAAATGAAAATAACATCAGCCTGTCGTCACAGGAAAATGTTTCCATTAAAGGTCAGAGTGCAAGACATTTAGTAATGCAAAAACTGATGCGAAATGAGAGCTCTCCTGTTATCGTGCTGAAGAATATGGTAGCTCCAGAAGACGTGGATGAGACTCTGAAGGATGAGATTACGGATGAGTGTAATACGTTTGGAACAGTTGAACGAGTAATCATTTACCAAGAAAAGCAGTCAGAGGATGACGATGCTCCCGTTGTGGTCAAGATATTTGTGGAATTTCTAAATCCTTCGGGTAAGATAATCGATAACACTACTGTTTGTCGTGATCTTGAACTTGAACTATAAATGTGTTCTAACATTCATAATCTTTATTTGCAGAGGCGGATGCAGCCAAAGCCGCACTCAATGGCCGTTTTTTTGGAGGACGAAGAGTGATTTGTGAAATATATGAATTCGCCATGTACAAGCACAACGACCTGTCTGGCTAAATATGTGGTATGCGTTCCAGGTACCAATATCTACCTACTTTAATTTCAAGAATTTGCATATATGTATATTCTCAGTGTAATGCAAAGGTTTAACTTTGAGTTGACAAGATGTCATTCTATAAAATGATAAATGATACGCCGTAATGCAATACAGTACACATATGTTGCACATTTTATCTGTTTACAGTAATAGTACATGTCAAATTCCTTGTTTTGATATTCTTTGTGTAAGTCCTTTTTTATATTCTACTACAGTACATATTGTACATTATTGTACAAAGTTAAATAAAAACATTTCAATTGTGTTGAAAATAAGCAGGTATGTTCTAGTATTTCTAGCACTAGATTACATCTCCCAAAGTTACTTCGATGTTCGATGGATAAGCGTTTGTTGAACTGAATGCGCGGTTCATTATACTATCGTTATCGTTCGTTGCAGTTGAGGTGGACGACAATTCTAACGAGGAATGGTAATTGAATATTGAATGGGATATAAAGACGGAACAAGGCCAATATGAAATTACTTCGGTAAAAGTAATAAAAATAAATGTAAAATATATCGGTAGAAGAGACTCGGTATTTCTGTTGAAACAGGGCTTCCAATTCCGTAGGTTCCATATTTCACCTTCTTCCACCACTGATAAGAAATTAGATACCTACCATGTAGGTAGTGTCCTTCTTTTCCTGCAGTTTCAACTTCCACAAATTAGGAGGCAATCAGTAAACGCATTGACGCCATCAAGAGCAGTCGGAGTTCTCAGTTCGGGTTCCGCATAGAGAAGAATCAGTGGTCAGAGCATCGGTCATTTCTGTTGTTCAGGCATTAGCTATTATTTTAGTTTTGTCATAATGGACTGGAGAAATACTTTGGGTCCTCGCAACACCATTCAAGACTTGAATCGGATGTTACTTGAAACTGCAAGATTCGCGAATGTCACTTTCCTGGTTGGCCGAGAACATACGCGAATTAAAGCTCACAAATTGATCCTAATGACGCGGTCAGCAGTTTTTGAAACCATGTTCGGGGATAGTTGGAAAGACAAAGATTCGACTAAGGGAACAGAAGTGAAAATTTCTGATGCGGAACCCGAAGTATTCCACGCATTTTTGAAGGTATAAACAATTTTATTATCAACACAATTTTGATATTTTGATGACTTAATAAATTATGCTGAAGCTAAACTTACTGAATTTGTACCATGTTTGTGTGCTAAGCTAACTCACTATTGTTCTTTATAATGCTTTCCAGTTCCTATACTACAACGACACGACTGATTTTACGTATCCGATTGAAATTCTTTACCTCGCTCACAAGTACAATGTACCTGAGCTGGTTCAAGTATGTGCGAATTTACTGAAAATTCGACTGGACGTGGACTCCGCCATACCAATTTATGACACGAGTAAACTGTTCGACCTGACGAATCTCAGGGAGAGTGCCATGGCCTTCATGCTCAGGTAAGATAGAATTTGAAAGCTGATACATGAGTTTGCTCTGTATTCAGTGACAGTTATTAAGTTGTGCAAACGCTTTCATATGTTAATAATTCTAGAAATGCTAAAGACTTGGTGAAACAACAAGAATTCTTGCGTATGGATGAAGAAACGCTATGCGAGCTTGCAGGCAGCACTGATCTCTGCATCAAAGAAGTTGACCTGTTCTTGGCAATAAAATCGTAATTTAGTGGAATCAAGTTTGTCGAACTTGTAACTTTTGAAAAAATCTGTAATACTGTAGGCATCTATGTTACACAATTACAGGTGGGCAGTATGGCAGTGTGAACATAAAAGCTTGACCCCAACAGAGGAGAACTTGAAAGCCATAATGGGGAAGGTAATTGGACACGTCCGTTTTCCACTAATGACCCCCGAGGAATTCTCCACGGACGTTGTGGACTCCGGACTCCTGGACCAACCTCAAATTATTGCCCTCTTCAGACATTTGAATACTAGGTCAGAGGAAAAGCGTAAAGACCTTCCTCCGCTTCCCTATAATTCCCTACCAAGAGCGGAGCGTGAGAACACTACCACGGTCGGAACAGGGCTGTCGCTGAGCAACAATTGTAGATACAATGTTGGCGTATATCTCTGCAACGAACCCTGCGCTAGTGACAGCCTCAGCTACAGGATAGGCCCACATGGACTTGTTCACGACGAGGATTTGATGTGAGTTCTATTTTTCTATTTTCTGCTTATTAATTATGTATTCCATATTTTACAAGATAATTTTTATATTTCGTATTAATAGTTTCTCTGCAAATCGGGATATTCAAGTCATTGGTCTGGGACTGTACGGACCAGGAAAGCGATATTTTGTTGACCCTCGAGCCCCATTGAAATCCTATGAAGTTGAGATGAACCTCTACACTCTATCTCCGCATGAGAGCCAGCGCAGTATTCTTGCTGAAGTGAGACGCTGTGTATGCACACGTGAAGACTACGAGGTTCATTTCCTCCATCCAGTCTTAATTCGAAGGGATAGAGTCTACCATATTAGACTTGGGTTTCGGGTAAGAAATTGTCTAAATTATATTTAGCTGTTTTTTGTTATCGCTGCATTTCGTATTCAAATTCATTGACAGGTTAACTAACTGTTATCTATTATCTACCTTTCTGCAGGGAGAAGAGACAAAACATGGGGTATCGAGACTGTCGCATGTTGCAACGAACTGTGGACCAGAAACTATATTATTCACCTTTCATGGCCCATTCGGAACAGGCTCTTACGGACAACCGGATGGAAGGATTCGATCAATCGTTTTCAACTATCCTGCACAGACCTTATAAAATAATAATATCCTGCACGCATAAACGAAATTATATTTTTGTTTTAATCGATCAAAAGAAAACTACTATTTAAACTGACTATAATTAATTATATGAACAGCTATTACTTTTAAAAGATGAACTACCTATTACACAAATGTGCTTCATCTCATCTCATGATGATCAAGAAGTACATTTTGAATATGTTACGTATAAACTGTAAAACGAAACTGAACCTACGCACCGAAAGCCATGTGGCTCTAATAATTTATTTTAACTTTCGAGAATGAACTAAAATGATATACACAATGTATATTTTAAATTAGGTATAATACGACCTGTTATATTTTTATTTTTAAAAAGAGTACTTATATATATAATATTCCATACTAAATTAAATACAATATACAATGGGAATTAATTTTCTGACTTCACGAGATTTTATAATTCGAAAAATAAATAAAGACGAACTGAAAGATATTATTAAATCATTATCAGATTGCATTACGGATTACGGGATCATTTTAAATTATAATTTTCCATGCTTCTGGACTAAAGTATCTACCTAATTCAAATTGCTCGCACTCGCATGGATTAAATCATTTCAGTTTCAATTCAACCAAACGAGAGTAGACTGAGAATCTCAAGCTGATAATGATTATTTATGTTCTAATGAAGTTCCAGTATTGCCGAATAATTGTTTGTAACTTATAACTTATAATGAATGGCTCACTTACAGATAACTCAATCAGATATGCCAATAAGTCTATTACTCCTCTTCTTGACCATGTATAATTCCTTTTCCGTGTCCAATTATCACATTAGGGTTAGCCTGGGGATTGAAACCGTCATCATCCTCTCTTCCTCCGTGTCCAAAGAGAAGCATTAGCAAGATAATTATAGCAATGATTGAAAGAACAACATAAAGCGCCTTTCCACGACGACCACGTCTACTGTTCATAACGGACACATTTCTGCAGAGGGTACAAGCGAAAGATCAGTAATGCTGTTCGTAATAAAGAACTAGTGTTCGTAATAAAGTTATAGAATTATGAACAATGAACAACTCACTTCAGCCATCGAGTCAACGACTCAAAAGGTGATCGTCTACGATACTTGTGATCATCTTCATCAATCAAGAGCGGAGTCTCAAAATCTGACTTGATAGATTTACGTGGATTCGGAACAAGATTTGTAGAGCTGGTTGAAGCCGAAGCAGGTTCGTCGTAATATGAATTATGCGTACCAGCTCCATAGCTCTGATGGAATTTCGTGTGTGGCGATCCTTGAGAATCATTCATGTTTGAATGAGACTGGACGTCAAGGTTCCGATTGAAGTTAGATGAAGCAGAACCATCTGAAAAGTTCGATCTCTTGTCGAAGTCCTGGAATGCTCCTTTATCCTGTAACACAAACAAAATCGATATAGTCAGACATTGCATCAGTGCAAAGTGCACGTAAATGCCTTCACGCTAACTGAAATCTTAGAAAAAATCAAACTCACAGGAAATGTCTGATAGCTTGTGGTTCCATTAATTCCATTTGTAACAGCAGTTTCCTTTCGAGGATGAATCTCCTTATCAAGCTTTAGTAAAACAATACATTCCTCCCATTAAACACTACTTACTCAAGATTGAATACAAATATAACATGACATCCAGCTTAATTCTTACCAGTGGCAACCCCAGCCCAGCTCTGGCCCAATTGACCTCTCCCATTTTACTGCGCAAAGCATCAGCAATTGGAGACACTTGATTCAGAGGAGGAAAGAGTCCCATCTTCTTGCAAATTGGACAGGTGTAGCCCGCCGGCGCCGTTGTCGCTGGCAGGGATCGTGCCCAAGAGTCCAAACAGTCCCAGTGAACAATATCTACAAATAAATACACAGAATTAAGTCAAGGTACACCACCGGCCGGTGACCGGCTTAATTTTTAACTAACTCATTTGCGAGATTGTAGGTCCTTACGGAAACATAAGAGTCTAACAGTATCTGAATTGGTCAGTTCATCCTCACATAAGCCACATTTCGTTGAAAAGAGGGAGTCGGTAATCCAGTTCCGGTACGTGTCAACGACGCACTATGTACATACATACATACATATGAATATGACGAAAGTTTAAAATTGTAATAACTGGTAAACAACGCCATAAATAAAGTTTATTATGATTTACCTTGGGATGATTGTGCATAAGACAATGTTCACAGACATTGACCCGATGTTCATAGCAGAAGATATTTGTCACTTTCCGCTGGGGGCACTTACAGAGACCCATCCTAAATCCAAATTCCAAGTGCTCGATTGACTACGAAAAGATTCACGAGCATCGATCGTCCTCGTCCCTCGTACTCGCGGACGGTCAACGGTGTTCCAAATCCACTTTCTTCCGAATCAGTCAGCTGTTGGTTGTCTCGTCAATCACTTGCTTCAGTTAATTAATTTCTTAAATTTACACTAAATTCAACAACCCTTTCACTCTTCAAAAGTGACACGTCGATGGATGAGTCCGCCTTTTCGGTTCCAGACTCAATTTTCTCAACATAGGGGACGCCGTGAACACATCTCCCAACCAAGAAACACGCTTTCTATTCCTTATTCACGTCGATCTAGTACCAGTTCATGAGTCACATCTCTATGTAGTCTATATCGATACTCTTTTACAGAAATATGTAATGTCAATTAAATACTTTTTACTCGAAGAATTATATTATACCAAATATTACTTAACACCTAGGTTCCCATTCATCATATGTATTATGTTCACAACTAGATCAGCTACTGTGTACGACTAATGTGCCAATGAAACCCAATCAATTACTTGTTGCAAGGAATTATCCAAATCGAAGTTGGTCAAAATTACGACATTCTGATGGATAATATTTGATCACCGAGTTCAAGTTCACGCAAATGTGCGTTTAATATTATGTATCTAAATGCCACTTGGAAGCAAGCAATTAAAGCATAGATTTATTGCCAAGAGCTATTAGTGGATTATATTGGTATACACAATGTGTTACCCTCCGAAGGGCTGTTCTTATTCCGTCATTCTGGTGATCGTAACGGGATAGAAAGGCCTTGTAAATGACGGAAAGGCTGATGCGCAGAACCCAGAAGATGCTATTATATTATTTTCCAAATTATAATTCTACTTACAGAACAGACTCAAGTTGAATAGAGAATAGGATTATTTGTTTGTGTTACTTATCTATTTCCAGGCTGGATATATATTGCGGGCAGGCGGAAGGCATAATTCAGATTGCAGATACCAGGACTTGGCAAATGCATTTCTCGTGTCCTGCCTTCGGGATGACGAGGTAGTGATGTGGAAATGTGAGATCCACAATCGGATCCGAAAATTCCTTCGTTGCTAGTCGGTCGGAGCATAAACAGTTGCTGGCAAGGTTATTTGTTATTCAATTGACGACGATAATGGAGAAAAGGGAGGACTCTATCATCCGTCAACAGTCGTTCTCACACATCGAAGCATTTATTTTTAGTTCGATTTATAAAGAGATATGCCAATGATGCCATGTTTCACCCCGACTTGAGCATTCGTTTAATTATCATGCATTAAATGAGAAATAATTAATTGGGCGCTTTGACTCGAGTGAAGGTTATTGCCTAAAGCTTATTGAGATTATTTGGAGACAGGAAGTGTGATACGTTAAATATCTATCTAGATACATTAACAGCACCAGCGTGCTTGAAAATATTTAGATCGAGTATATCTTTATGAATCTATGTAGCATATAAACACGAGAAGGCCACAATATATAAGATACAGCAAAACCGACCGAAATATTTCCATCATAATTCGATGTATATATGTTTTAACGTAGAAGAAAATGGAGCGTTTCCATATTTATCTGAACAAGGTTTTTCACTAATGTGTTTCTTGGAAGAATCCGAGTCAAGTGAATCCGGACATGGAGAGATACAGAGAGTATTTATAGAACATCGGTCCACTTGGCACGTTAATTCGCACATGAAGATGAGAGACATTGTAAGAACGGGTTCTCTGAGTCAAGGCACAGACTGTCGTCATATGTTCGTGTTACGAAAATGCTGAGTGGAGCAAATTACAATTTACTACACACGGCACTTTGGGAAGTGAGTCTATGGTATAGCTATAGAAAACATAAATACCTACATAAGAAATCGGATTGAGAATTGAGAATACCCGAATTCTGTACAGGCTTTGAAACTTTGAGGAAGGATGGTTGATATGCGGATGAGGAGCGAAAGAGCTGACCCCCTTTCCTCAAAATAAACCTTTCTAGAGATTTCCTGTGCAAAAAAATTTGCAAAACTCTCCTGTAGCCTTCCGGAGTCACCGAGCCTCTCTTCAATAACCAGGAGGTAAACTTACGCTATTTTAATAAATTTATTTCTGCGAATGAAACCCTAGCGGCTACTACTTTGTATACATTTTACCGACAACCCCGCTCTAACACAATTCATCCAGTTTTGATTTAAATTCTGTCCTGAGAGACGCTTGCTTCATAAGTTCAGCTTCAAAATTCCGGACTCAAGGGGCTCAGGTATGATGAAAATATATATTTATTGAGTGGGAGTAGTAGTGAGGCTAAGAACTAGTTCAATTTACGTGGCCATGTAGACTAAATCCGTTGTGTAATTTTTCAAAAACCGATATTTTAGCCTGTGGCTTATGTAATACGAGCTAGCTAAAGGTTGTGTGGATTTTGGTGGTTTGATAATCAGAACGCATTAAATACAATACATACCTACATTAGAAAATCGTTCATAGACTTTAAGGCGTCGCATATTTGGGCCTGAGGAGTTGAGTTTTGAAATATTTCTGCGTGTCTGGAGAGATTATTGGCTCTTGTGAGGGCAAATTGGAAATACCCTAAATCAACAGAATTATTCACTTATCCGTCCGTTCACACTTTCATGTAAAGTTCATATATTTTGGTTTGATAGTTTTCCTTATAAAATTACGACACAGTTTCGGATCATGTTCATCACCGTCAGCGGATCAGAAACTCGGAATTTAAGCTGCCTCTTCTGTAATAATTCTGTGCCACAAGGAATGTGGGATTTGATTTAATATTAAATAACATTTCCATATCACATATCCTTTAGGTTCATTATCCAATGAGATGTGCAAAAGTATGTATGAATGCACAAAGTAGATTTGCTTTGTAGGGTCGACCGTCTTCTGTTAAACAAGGACAAAATAAAACTTATATTCAGAACACTTGTTTGAGATATTTATTACGGGCAATACAAGCTTGCTCTAGATTGGAGTGTAATTTTTATATCGCGTACGCACGCATTATATTTCCCAACTCACTGAATTCGGATACTTCCATGTGTTGAATAGCACAAAAGCCGCAGAATCTCGGCTGTAGGAAATAGTTCAAAATTTGAAATTGTAATGCGGAATCCAGGACTGGAAGGAAGGTCTTTTGTGTTGACCTTTCTGTCATTAATTTTGATCCTGCCGTTGGTCACCACGTCCCATAGTCCGTAGTCTCATGTATCAGCTCACGAAGGAGCGTCGCCGAGGACGAGTGTGACGTGAGAGAGATGGAAAGTGGGTGTTTGTACGAGCAGATAGAATTTCAAATAAACGACATGTCTGTTCTCCTAAAATAGAACAAGTCCTTTGTGCTTCAGTATATTGTAGAACCTTAGTTTGGATTTGGGATTCATGTACGTGGTCTATTGGATTCCTCGAGTCCTCACCACCACCACTTGCATTTATCCATTATGTATTTCTCCGACACATTCATGCTCTGTCGGTGCTCCAATTTTCAATGTGAATACATAGCTGTTCAGTCATAGGTATAGAGTACCAGAGGCATTCAGTTTCTAGTTTCAATATGATTCAACAATTTCGCAAAATTATATTCAGGTTTCAGGCACCTAACCTTGTTACCATTTCCCAGATCGTATTTTCTGTTCCCTAAAGCTCACTGATAATAGAAATGGAATGTCTCTGTGCACTAAAATAATAAGTACTTTCAGGATTTAGTTTAGTGGGTGGATTCCGTCTGCTGTTGCGTTTTACCATAAAGAATAATATTTGCGCCTGGTTTGTTAAAGTTAGAATCTACATAATAGTCCCTGTTGCTTACCAGAACACGGGGAATTTCGACAGATGCGTTAAACCGTTTGTTGTGAACAGATTGCTAATCGTTAAATCCCTGATCTAATTTGTTCTTATTGTCATAACCCTTAGTTGTTTTCTACGCTGCAATTTTTGTAAAATTAATAATATTTTATTTCCAAAATGCCAGAAATAGGACAGTATCGATTGAACCGCGTGCTGTCCCAATTGGATAATATGGCTTCTGCCGGGTTCTCTCCACGAAGTCCACTCATGTCCCACGCTTTACATAGTCCATTGGAATATCTTCCTGTGACACGATTTCCCTCGGCGGACGAACGAATGTACGGACAGGATCAACTTCATGAGCTGGTCGCCGAAACGAAAAAGGAGCGCGAGGTCATTCTCGGTCAGGTAGGTTTCTATCAAATTATGTCATGCTAGCTTACTTACCGGGTTGAATACAATGTCACTGTATTAACTGTCAACAATTGTCTTGCCCCCAATGTTCAATTGCGATTGTTATGAAATATATAATACCCCAAGCTTACGCAATTCTAATTCAATTAAATACAATTAAATTAAATTGATATGCAATTAAAATACGTCTTTCATTAAGAAGGTTGTACACTTGAAACACGTTGAAAAGGATTAAGACACGAAAATTTTTTGGATCTTTGATAATTATGCAAGCAACGTGAAGAGTTTCCTAAATACTTTGTTTAGAACTGTATATTAAATATCCTATTCTGCTTCTGTCCGTGTTTTGGCCGTTCCTGTTTCTACGAACACTTGAAAGAGAAAGTTAACTTTCTCCTTTTGATAGAGCGTCTTAGAGCTCCAATGGAACGTGTATTCTTAAGCGAACCCAACA
The DNA here is from genome assembly GCA_034694925.1 of Ceratophysella denticulata. Lineage (NCBI taxonomy): Eukaryota > Metazoa > Arthropoda > Collembola > Poduromorpha > Hypogastruridae > Ceratophysella > Ceratophysella denticulata. The sequence continues at coordinate 11,383 of JAQFYT010001431.1, forward strand.
ACTTTCTGGTCATAACCGTAAACGGTCCCATAACCAACTAAACTCAGGCCGGTGTCATTAATTGAATCCACAGCCGTACAGAACTACGCCGCTAATTACTCCTGGTGCGAAGCCCCGCCCTGACTTAGTAAATAATAAACTGACGGGAAAGCCGCTCAAGCCGACCGTCTACAGACCGCTCGATGAGAGGGTGAGTGTTTTCTTCCAAACTCTATTTCCATTGTAGTCTGAGACGACGGAAGCGACCCAAGTTTTCCAGAGAACTCCTTCACTTCCCACCCACCCTGCGTTGATTTATGAGGCGACAAGACCCTAGTCAGCCATAAGGTCTTGACGGACTTCCTCTCCAAATTAATGTGCTTTTCTCTATCATTCCTCCACCTTTTCTTTCTTTAGAGCGTGGTTGCTACTTTGGATGAGAATCGTGCTTTGGTGAACCGACAGTTCAACTCACCCAAGTCATTATACTCACAGCAAAACGTGGCTGAGGCAGTTTATGTGCAGACTGGGGTCAATCTGTAAGTCACATACAGCAATAAAAATCTGTGTCGGGACAAAAAACTCCCGGTACCACTGTGGCGAATGTCCTGCCGGCGGGGTGATATGAAATAAAGTGTACTCTAACTCCACCACTTTCTCCTATCAGCCATGAGCCACCAATCCTTATACTTATGCCAAATTATTGCTATGAAACAAAAGCAGTATATTGCAGTGATTAAGAGTGCGTAGATAAGACGAGTCTTCGTTACATCAGAATTGCCATTTTAATTTACTCAACTCACAGGAAACTGTAAACTGGTATGGAACCTAGATAATTATCCACAAGTGAATACAGTTATATTTAAAATTTGTACAGAATAGCTACCTAAGCAAAGCACCAATCCAAATGGATAGGAATATATAAAATTCGGATTTTCAATAGGAGTAATTTGGCTTACATAAAATATTGGAAATTGATAGGAGAAAGTATATCTCTCAGGGTGTGTCCCCCCACTGACAAGCAGGACACGTGCTATAGTGGGAACCAGATTTCTTGAGTACTAGGACTAAATAACTCCAACTAACTTATGACATTTAGAGCCGCCGCACCTGCGAGAGGACATTTCAATCCAGAAGCTTCGGCCACCTATCAAGCACTTCTGGAAGAAGAGTCACGGAGTCAACCTGCTAAACTTTTCCCTGCTCCACATATTCAACAAGCTCCGCCACCGCAAGCAAAGCATACCCATCCGCATCCAACCGCACCAACGAATTATGTAAGTATCACCATTCAGAACAACAATGAACTTATCTAACTTTCGCCATATGACACCAATTGCTTAAGAAATAAAGTTAATGTTCCTTCATTTTCAGATAAACTCGGTTGGAGCACCGTCTTCACGGATTGCACAGAGTGAATCCTTCCGTCGTCTGATGCTCTCTGTACTGGATGTCCAGTAATAAGGAAGCAGATCACACGGGAAATTGGACTTTGATTTTGATAATTACGAGGATCAAGAGAATGGAGATGAAAATTAATTCCTCAACCCAGATTCGTATTAAAACCCCAACGAATATTCAGTTTCTCCAAGTACACGTTCACAAAACAAACCTTTGAATTAGAATTATTATGAACATGAATAATAGAATAGAACACAGTCAGAAAGATCTATGTATTTAGAAGGAATGCATGGAGGTCTATTATTAAGGTTATTTACCCTGCTACTAAAATAGCGCCGAAGAAAGGCGACGACCTGTCTAGATATTTGAACTTTAAGAATTCTAAATTGAAAAATATGAGTGTTACATAATGCATGTTACTGTTGAGATTTATGTGTATAGTTAAAAGAACTGTCCAGGGTCCCTGAATAATTTTTCTTCTCTCGCATCTACTTGACGGTTTGAGAATAATTTATAACTTAAGTCAGTATATCTCATTTAGTTGAATGATACGTACCTACCTATTTAATTCTCTCAAATCATGAATATTGTACTCGAGTCATGGTTATCTAATCTAAGGAGTTACAAGTTACCTGTTATTAAAATATGAGAAACAATTGTGTATTAACTCACTTGTTCACTACATCCTGTTATGTTGGCCAACTTGAGCATTTTTGTCTTGCGATATGTATGCCATTAAATTGGTTATAGTGCTGGGTTGGTGCTAATTGCTAATTCTGTATACCTCTTCTTCGTTTATTTCAATACTCCCTGAAGTATTCAAATCTATTTCTCCAAAAAATGATGAATTTAATTTATTCCTATGATGTCTTATATTTGTTGTATATGAGTATCGGAATTTAGCCTAGACGTACCTGTAACTCGTAAGATCTGGCTATAATGCGAGTACAACTGTACACGTACAGTCGTAAAATTATTGTTTAGGTATTAGTTAATTACAAATATTATAGGTTTGCAGGTATTTACTGAACTGAAATAAAGCAGAAAATCCAAGTACTGGAAATTTCCATTTATTTTCCGTCGAGCAATTTATTTTGGGATGGCTTTATATTTTGACCTTAGTATGTTTTCCTTACCTACTATTTGTGTACACCAAATTAACTGGCAAGCTGTACTCCCTTAATGTAAATGCCGCAATTACCATTGATGGACGATTTCAGAACTTCTCACGATTGAAAATAGACATTGACCAAGGTGGGTCAAGTCCTGCTCTTTTCTGGATAAGGTGGGTTTACTTGGAAAAAATCAACAAGATTGTTTGTGCTACCAGAATGGGTCCGCCGGAAAACCAGTAAACCCATCGTTGTAAACCAACTTTATCCAGGCCAAAACAAGCCGAAGGCCGAAACCCTTTAGCCACCTTGACATTGACTATAAAAAATTGGTGATTCTTTTACATATCATTTGTGATGGAAACTTTAACGTTACTCTGGGTTTTTGAGGACATTTAATCAGATTAGTTTTAGAGATTTTATACTGTGGCAATCTGCCGCCCAGGTTGTCTCTCATCTTACAGTGAAATGAGTTGAAAATAGACAATAGACACTGACTGTTGACGCTGCTACCTAAAATTACATTCTAAACTAAACTATTTACCAATAAATAAGTAAGAAATACGTGTGCTTTAAGTTAAGTAATATAAACATCTTAACACTATGAACTGGGATGAATAGTGATGTAGGTATTTGATCATCTGATGATCAAATACCACTCTCTGTGTGTGCGAGGTAATGTATTTTATCTTTGACACAGGTTGAGTTTCTTAAGAATTCGAGCAATGTTGTATTGCTTTATTAATTGTGGAAAAACTGCACCAGCAGCAAAGTAGCGAGAGATCTGGATCTGGAATTCGAGACGTATGTACAATATATAGGTACCAAACCAGAAAAACGATGGGCTTCTGCTTTATAAATAGAAACAAGTTCAATAGCGAACACCCTGCGGTTATGCCTCTGCATTTTATGGAGGAAGGAAGTGAAATCTCCGAATCGCACACGAAAAGGAGAGCGTGTCACTTTAAACTTATTGCAGTTGCCTCTGTGACAAAAGAAAGTTTTCCTTTCAGAGTAGAAGGCAGCGTGCAAGCTGGGCACACAATACAAGTGCGAATTGACAATCGGAAACTTTCCTCTGGGTCTCTTCGGCCAAAATTGGAGGTAGAGCATAAAAGGAACCAAGACTACTCAAAGCATGCCATATGCCAAGAGAAAAAAATTCCCAAAACCGAGAAGACGCTGCTAATCTTATCAAGGAACAGTATAAGGGGAGAAACCAAAAGAAGCATGTAAAATGTATGACAAAATGGGACGTTGAGGAGTGGTAAGCAGGGATAGAATATGTATGAATAGTAGCATCTTGTGTGCATTTTGTTGTACATGGGAGACTACTAGAGTGCCCGGATGGTGTCAGTCATAGGCATCCCATGTTATTTCAGGGAAACCTTAGAATTTCCCATGAAGTCTACACTCTACTTTACTTTCACCATTGAAAGCCAGCTTAGGCTCATGTCTGGCTTCTCTCTTCTGCTGGCTGGACGGCTAGGCTAGGCTGCTGCTGGCTCCCGAACCAAGAAGCAGAGAAACAAACACTACGGACGACTCGGGTTGATGTGATGAAAGTTCTCTGTATGTTAGGCTTGGTTTGCCTTGCTTGGAACTCAGAACGCAACGACCCCGACCGAAAAGTGTATAAAACTCACCCGCTCTTTCCTCTCGGCAAGCAGACGGGATCTTGACTTTCTTCAAGAGCCTCACACAGCTCCACAACACACCACTCTCCCGGATCTCTGTCAATGTCAATCTCTCTGTTTACTCACAACAACGTAGTACAGATTGGCAAAATCACCAACACCGAACCTTTTTGACAAGATACCATCCGCTACTTCCGGAACTGCTTAGCATTCTGGGCCCAGGAATACAGATATTGCACCCTGTATTCGTCCAGTATACGGAAAAGGAGAAAACAAGCTCAAATAGTAATCGTTTGGAACGCAGTTCATCAGTGTCAGTGTCAACTGTCAAGCGGGCTTGCGTGGAATAGAAATAGACTACAAAACAGGAAACACTGTTTCCTTTTCAACCAACCGGATACACCATAAATCATTTCAGGAGACTGGACTCAATCCTTGTTCTGTGTCAGCCTCTGCTATTCAATCTTCAATCCATTTCAGTCAGACGTTGTTGAGTCGAAATTCGGAATTCGTAACCGGGATTTATCTCCCCTGTGCCCACTCGTCTGTGAATTCCATCTCCAATTCAAGGAGTTTCGTAAGTTTGAGTTTTACTGTATATAGTTTATAGTTTAGTTTAAATGGAATGTTTTTGACTAACATTCGGATAAAATACTTTGTATAGCGCAGCTAAAAGTATACAGGACTGCGCTTTGTAGGGATTGGGGTGGGCTACAACTGTAATGTCTGGAACTGCCAAGCGGGGTTAAAAACCTTCTTGAGCCCTGAACGTGAAGATCAGCTTAGAGAGATTAGAGTCTTCTTTAATTAACCCAAGTTTCTTTCCTTCATTAATCACGAGTGCTAAGCTGGAGTATGGCGTCTCTTCCAGTTGAAAAACAACGCGAACGCGGCGGGGAGCATTAGGGCGGCACATGGTATTTTCTCTCGTACTAATCCTTATATCCAAGCCAGGATAGCTCAGGCGGTAGAGCAGCCTCTCGTTGTGAGAGGACTCCCAGGGTCGTATCCCTGAAGG
>JAQFYT010001432.1:0-16527 GCA_034694925.1 Ceratophysella denticulata
CACACGGCGTGGGAATTCTATGTTACAGAAAACCCACTACCAAGCCTTCAGGGATACGACCCTGGGAGTCCTCTCACTAACTTCATTAACATTACAGCTATGTAGAGTGACATGACATAAAGCTGATAATAGTTCTGATTCCAAGAAACTCACCTAAACTCTGATGTAAGAATAACAATGACTGTCAGGTTACAGTAGTACAGAGTACAGACTACCGACAGGAACAACAATGGAGAGAACAGTAGGTATAAGACTAAAGCCTTCCTTTGATCAGACTACCTTAATCACGGCATCGAATTCAAATTCCTTCAACGTTAGCTAATACTTGATAACCATTTTTAGAGTAAGAAATGGACTTGATTGATGAAGGAGTTCAATAACAAAAAACTATTCAGTGAAGTAATATCAGGTATTTCTATTCAAAGTCGTAACGGAAATCGTAACACGGTAGCCATTTGAGTTACATACCTACTACAAAGTCTTTGGGTCAAAAGTGGTGCATATTTAAATTTGCAAAAAATTAGCGCTTAATATGCCTGCGAAAAACTCGCGGAAATTTAAATTGTTTTAAAACGCTATTAATGTAGAGCGATTGAAAGCTGGTCACGCAGTATACCAATACTTTAAATTAATCGACCCATACCTATATCTAATAATCGACATTGTATAACTCTGTATCTTTGCAAATACCATACGTTCTTCAAAATATCTAAGAAAGTGTAATCTTAGGAGGGTAGGTAATTATAAAATAATTAAGATTTACAGGAGCTAATCTCCAAAACCTTATATTTTTATTTCTATTCTAGTTCACCCAGTAATGACTTGTGCTCTACTTACGCTCCGACGAGCAGAAACAGTGCCGTAGACAGCACGATGAATGCACTTTATTATGGCAGCTGTACAGTACATTAAATTGCACCCAAATATTGTCACGTCCGCAGAAAGTGAAGCGTTTCATGGCTGCTATTGCGGTTTAGTTTGATTTGGTTAGTCAGACAGGCATGTTGTCTGTCTTTAAACTAACAAAGCATGCGATGATACTTCTCTGTTGATGAAATCATATCCCAAAACCATTTAAAATCTTGAAGAAAAATAAATGAAAAGGCAGCGAAGCATCGACTCGTCAATCAAATCAAGTCATCGTTGAGGGCCGTGCATCAAACCAACAGTAACCGCATTCTATCTTACTTCATAAGCGTCAAATGGAAATGTTTTAGGTATTAGAAAATATTACGACATTTTCGCCGACCACTAAACTTAAGCGTCGTATTTTGAGATATATTGATTCGCCATGGTTGGAAATTGCTCGTTGGGTGCTTCAGTGTCAACGAGAGTACATACGTATATTCGTCTCGTATATCGCATTTGGGAAAAGTAAGCAATTTGGAATTAAAACTTTAAATTCAAAATGTACCTCAAGACAAAAATAGCCATTGTGCTTCAAATTATAAAATTAAGTTTTGCACTCTCTTTTACAGTAATTACATTGATGAAACCAAGGTGTTTAGCCGGTATTTTTTTGCTACAGCTGCAACATTGATAAATTGACAAACTGTATTGTTTTCTTAGAGTAGTAGGACATCAAGGAATTGCATACTTCTTTAATTATGAATTTTTGTCAAATTACAGCGCTGAACATAGGCACAAGGCATTCAGACTGAGACACGACATGCATTTTGTAAATACCTACACCTGTTAATAGTGTCAAGGAAATGCAGTTTTCTAAATAATTTACTTTCCAATACCTAATGCGACTATTGAACTTCAACCGTAGATCTTAATTTTGCAAAAATGTAGAATAAATAGCATTGCTTGGCATTTGGGAGGTTTATTTTGAATTCATTTGTATGTCACGGCAGGGCAAAGAAGAAGAAGAAGACGGTCAAACTACACCATGCAAATATTCACAGGAATACATTCAACTTAATGTTATTTGATATAAAGCCTTCTTCGGCATACATACACTTTTATTATACCCAACGATACAAAAAAAAACTGACACTCTATTATAAACGGCCTATACCATTATTATCATAACACTGTCAACTTTCACTAGGAATAACTAAGCCGAGTACAGGCTAGTCTCTTTTTACAGAGGAAGAGCATTAAAAGAAGCTGTATTTGAAATTTAAATACATCGAAGAAATACAAAAATATAATAAAAATGTAACCACGATTGACGGAAATTCTGATTGTTATCGTGGTATGGTATGCATTTGGAATATGCTCTCAAAAGCCTCACTCCACGTGCGTCACCCGAAGAACAAATTTCATATGCACAAAGTACCATAGCATGCCGGAATTCAAATGAATTTGCACTTGAAACTTGAATTTAAATTTTCGGTATTTTTTGACAAAGAACTTGTATGGGTTTGATGTCTAATGGTGATTAATTTTAATGCAATTCAATTTTCACTAAATTAAACCTTTTTTCATTTTACGTTACACACCAGCTAATTCCAATCCAAATTTCTTTTTTTTTGTGTATAATATGGTTCAAAGGATGTCACGATCTTCAAATGATACAGCAGAATTCGCATTTCCGCCGCCGCTCTCGTCCGTGTAACACGCAACAGAATTGAAGCCAGACCACACAACCAGCGTGTGAAAATTACTCTACTACACACCAAAAATGCTAATTTTCAGACAAGAGCTCAAGTGTGTAAATGTAAACTAATGTATCTGAAATTTGAACTCAAATTCATACCTTCAAAAATTACCTACTATTATACTAACACAGTTTAACACTAAAACAATTTATAATAAATGCGTAGCATGCAAGAAACGATGTTCACATTATGTCAGAAAAACTTCAACCCTATGCAATTGTATAGGGTTGAAGTTTGAAATCGAATTCAAGGTAATCCCTTCATCACAACAAAAACAAAATGACAGTTAAACGTCAAAAATAACCCTCGACCTTCAAAATTAATGTATTTTTAGGAAAACAACAAATTTAATTTTACATCGAAACCATGTACATCTGAAGTGTTTAGGGTCATTCAGGTAAAACCTTAAACCTTGCCATACATATTACCCTGAGCAATAAAAATGGAAAGTGAAACTTTGGGCATTTGGCATGCTTGAGTTTAATTGCGATCAGACCGTTGTATTTTGTATGTATAAGCCGAAGCCAAAGCCAGTATGTATTTAAGAAAAAATGCGATAGATTGACAAGAAAGCGGTTAACTCTGGCTCCTTGCATCGTCACTAAAGTAAAGCTCACACATCATGTACTTGTACTCAGTCGTACGTTGTATTGGGCTAACTAATTTTAAACTCGTTTACTGTTCGATTCGCTTTCATGAGCTCCAATGTAATTTTAAAATTTTAACTAGACAGTAAACCACGGAGTAGTGCACTGGTCTCGTATCCGTGTATCAAATTAATCGAAAAGTTTTATTTTTTCTTCATAGTCACCACAATGAGTCAGGCATCCTGCCAGCTTTACATGTTCTGGGTTTTAAAAATGGATTTAGTACTTGAGTATTTGAGTGTGTAATGACCTTAGGAAACCCTTACTTAACCCTAAAATAGTAACCTAGTTGCACAGTATAATGCATTCTTGTATGTACAGATACTACCAGTACAATTGGTATGAGGACCTTGGAATTTGGATCTTGAGGCTTCTGAAATACAAAATAGAGTAGGGTCTAGACTAGGCGTTGTTGGTACGTAAATGTACATTTACATTGTTGCAATTCCTTTTATAGTTTAAGAGGCGTTAGAGATACTTTACCGAAGAAATAAACCACAACAAAAGCGATATTTTGTATTGAAATAGGTAAAAATAGGAAACAAAAATATTTTTGACAAGGAGTTCCGTATCAATTGCAATGAGTTCTAGTGTAGGTGCTAAACATCTGCTGACTAAAAGCTACAGAAGCATTTTAGGATAAAGCTACGAAATTCTGGGATATTTCAATTTCGCGATGCAGAATCACCGTGTTGAACACCAGGATTTATAAGTTACACACTAGGTAATTGGGATCGTACTGCACTGTAAAACTGTTCAGGAGAGTCTGCAATAGGCCCAGTTGGTGGCCTCTGTAATGAACACATCGAGAATTAGCCAGTACAAAATTAATATTTATTCATAACCCGTGATTTATGTCCACGTATCACTCAAAATAGGTCAAAATCCTATATGAACTATGTATTTCCGTGGAACAAAAAATACGAGTACACAATGAGAATCATATTTATTTCTGTATTTCATAATACCAAAATCCGAGTGGTCAGACGTCAGACCGCCGTTCATGCCAATTCAAAACAGTAGAGATGGGACAAGGAAGTTTTTGGCACACTCTGGGCCTATAATTTTTAATCTGAAAAACCTCCATATGTCAATCAAAGTGCGTAATTGGAACCATTATTACAGAGCATGCCGTCTTCGAAATGAGCTACACATAAAAACTGTCTTCTGCTCGTTGCTTTGGTCAAAAAAACTTTCACGTTATTTATTCCGTCATTATGTCAATCGAGGGACAGGTAGACAATGGAAAATGGCAACACGACGGACCACGACGATGCTATTCGCCTTCAGCTCCGTTATTAGTACAAACTCAATTGCCCGTGTGGTGTAATGGACTAAATGTTAAAGTTAAATAATGTTTACATAAGAATACGAAGAGACAGAGGTAACGAAAATCTCATTTAGTGCCCCGATCGTCGTAATAATGACACACGACGAGTGGTGGTTTGGTTGGGAGGGTCAGGAGGTTAAAGTGACATAGGTAAGCAATGATTTGGAATGGTTCAAATCAAAATCCAAGCTAATCGTAATTGTAGTGCAGCGAGCACTGTATTTCAAATTTCAATTTATTGCATTGGGATTCGTAAATCAGGGAAAACGAGCTTCCTTCAGGCATTCCTGTCGTATTTTACGTAACAATGCTAGAGTAATATTTGCAATGTTTCCAAATAATAGGAACAGGAAATGCCGTTATAAACAGTATCGCATAAGTATTGCGTAAAAAGGATTTTTCTGGAATTTGCCGCACTACATCCTTCAAAAACCAGAAATGCATTGTCAAATTCGCCATCAAAGATCCAAGACCTAACCAGTATTTAAGCTACGTAACCCAAGCATTTCAGTGACTTTTAGTGTTTCTGTATGATGTAAACAAGACATATATGGCATGATTTAAAGCGTTTAACAGGCACACGCTCAGAAATTTTATGTTACCACAGATCACGAGTATTAAAGATCTCACAGATCATCACGTTTTCACCCCATTTTGGGAACAATACGACAATAGGCGAACCGCCGGTGAATCACGGAAATACAGTACGTAACAGATACCAATAGATATTTCAGCCAATAAAGTAATGCAGGTCAAGCACGCCATAGAAATATTGCAATTCCTGCTGTTCCAGCCCTGTTTTTGCAAAAATTTCAACACGTGTTACTTAATAGCAGTTACATGATATACAGAATATTAGTGTGTGATTGACAATAATTCTTATGCAACGCATTACACACCTGTTCGTGTTCAAAAGCCACGTGTAAAAGTCACAGTGACAAATATGGTAGCGACAAATAGTAAACTTAAGAAATATGAAAGCCAAAGCTGTCAAAAACAATGTCACAACCAAAAAATAGGGTTTAAAACAAGAAACAACCCACCAGCCGCCCTACAATTCAATCTTGAATCTCTGAGACAAATTATTCTGGCACTACAGAAGCCCTTAGCTTTAAGTTCATGTTATGCAGCATTCAATAATATGTCATTCATGTTTTGTAATTTGTAATTAACTTCCTCCACATGGAGTCTAAACAAATGAGGCTAATAAACTCTGCATTCAGTATTCAGGTTTTATTGAGCTAAGACAGTGCTATGCTCAACTTCAACTCAATGTTATAAATAAGCATATTCATTCGACGCGGTCAACATGAATGCAAAAATACGAATAGGAAACCCAATTGAATTCGGCATTAATTTCTTTATGGTTACGGCTACTGTTGAATCATGCAGTAAGGCCTAAATTAAACAAATCAATTGATAATTAACTTTCTAGCAGAATTAGCGTTAACCAAATCAAGACAAAAGCGTACAAATACAAGTCAAACCAGAAATGCCCTAATTTTAGGTATATGCCATAAATACACTAATTTTGATTTGAATTTGAATATTAAATTAGTAGCCACACCAAACCACGACGGGGATAATATTATAGGGATACGGAATCAAATGAACGGTCAGAAGTACTTATTATTTATTTTATCCTGTGAAAATTGCTATGTATATTTAGTTGTTCCGGATTCTCAAGTATATAATATAATATAATAAAAGTCATGACAGAAATAGAAAACCTGAATTCATCTTCAACTTGACTGTTGTCGAGCTTCGTAATGATGCCCCGCTGTGTTACTGTGGAAGATGAATAAGACTTTCAATGTAGACCAAACTACTAACAACCAACCTATATTTTTGCATACAGAACTCTGTCATCAAGACTTTTGTATGTAAAAAACTGAAAGTAAATCAAGTTATGAGGTTTCAGGCGAAAGTACTAACAGTAACAGCAAACACCCGCAGTTTTGTAAATATAGCGAATATTTTGTGCGTTTTTATATCGATAATTGAATGTCTAGGAATCGAACTGCATGCATATTCTACAAAATATTGGCTTAAGACTTATCATGAAATTAATAAGTATGTAGCCTCTAGCCTAGCCGCAGTAGCAGCAAATGTCGGCTGCAGCCGAAGTACAAAAAAATCTGTAACAGAACTGAATTCACAAGGATAGTGGCTCTAAACTGACAATACCTTACCGTAATCGCAGTAACCAGGAAAATATAATAAAAAATAGCTCGCAAATTAAAATTTGATTGTGTCGGTATCATAAATTACAGTGCGGATATATTAGAGCTGCCGTCTACGACGACGACGATCAAACTATGTAAGTAAGTATTAGAATAGTCAGTCTAATTTCTTTTCTTCGAATCTTGGTCTAGGTTTAGTATAATATAACGCCGTGTAATGTGTAATGTAGGTAATGTATAGGTATAGGTATGTATAGCACGTGTGCTTGTTACTCGCATTTCAGACGCGTATAATCCCCAGAAAAGGGTTAAGCTACAAAATTCTACTGTAACAGTAATAACATAACGATGATTCCCTATACACGGTTGGATGATGACCGGGCGACGATTTGTATTACAGTCCAAGTTACAAGTTACGAATAGCTTTCACTTTAGTTTAGTTCTAAATACATAGTTACTTCACCCTGTATTTATTTTCCATATCATTTGTCACTACGTATAAAGGCCAATAACAATATGTGAGGTTTGGAAAGATGAAAGATGATAGATCATAAATCAGTCCAGAACAACACAATAATGAACAAAGTTTTGCGACCTAGCTAATGATTTTCAATGAATATCTGTATCGCTGCTGCTGGTGATTAGGTTACCAGTTACCATGACAAAGTTTTGATTTTCGAGAAAAAATCAATAAATCATCAATAAATCAAAAAAACAAGAATTTTCCTCAAATGTCCATAACAAAAGGCCGGAACTTTTTCGTATTTGCAGCCCCGATTAGCACTACTTCCTTAACTCTACTATCTACCTTAAATTTTGATTTTAAGGTCAAAATTACTTGACACTAAGTTAAGACGACGAGGGTTCCTGGTGACAGGTACCTACTGTTTATTGAGGATGGAACAAGCCCGTCTGCTACTGCATTTACTCAGAGTCTCGTCTATCCAAGCCCACCGTGCCTACGCGGAATGGATCACGAAGAATCCGAGCACGGCTTCTAACATGGAAGTGTCCCTCACGGTCATGTCCCAACTCCTCCGCTTTCGCCGCTTCAACTGCAACCGTCTTTCTGAGCTCCTCTACTGCTCCTCCAGGGTCTTGACCTTATGGCATGACAGTCTTTTCAAAGCCGAAGCAGAACGCCGTACGGCAGACACCAGAAACGCAGTTACTCTAGGCAACAATAATGGACGTCATCATGGGCTCATGGGACAAAATGGGCTTCACCGTATCAAGATCAGCCTCACCATACTCGAGTACTTTGAAGTTTTCCTCCAGGTCAGTGCCAGAAGGATTTGGGGTGAACCTGGGAAATGGGTCATCCTTGTTGTGGTCCAAGTTATCAAGGCTGTTCTGCGAGGAGCTCTCTTGTTCTACTTCAAAAACGGTATGATTGAGACCCCTGCATTGGAACATTATAAGCGGAGAACTATCCTGAAACCGATTTCGGACGCTTCCAGCCCCTCACCAAATCTAAGCCCTACATTGGGACCTCATGACCAAAGAAATATCCTGAACCAGGATCCGGACTCATCCATCAATCCCGCACCAAATCTAACCTTCATTCGCAAGTCCAGGAGCGTCCTGCGAAAGAATCGAGCCCAAAAGTTCCGGCGCCTGTCAGCTCAACCTCTGGTATCACAACGCTTCAAAATGTCATCGGGGCCGAACATGATGCCTGTTCCGGTTCGACATATGTCATCAGGGCCGAACATGGTGCCTGTTCCGGTTCGACATATGGCATCGGGTCCGAACATGATGCCAGTTGCACAGGACCTGCCACTGATGCGGCTTTTGGCTGAAATTCTTCATATCTCACGACCACTCTGCTACTTGGGGAGCCTCGGCATTTGGGGACTGGACTCATTCAAGCCATGGATCCTGAGTGTTATGATGGACGTGACAAGCCTTCAGCTCCACAGCATAGTGACCGGGCCCACTACTGGACTCAAAGCCAGTGAAATAAATGAGCTCATGCGTCGATATTTTGGACTATTTTGCTACCTTATCCGCTCACCCTTTTATGATCGCTGCATTAAGAAACTAATTATAACGATACTTGACCAAAATATTGATCCAAATATTATACGCCTAGATAACTACTGCGAATCCCTAGGTAAATGGTCAATGACAATACGCTTGGGTTAAATGTATATTAACTCAGGCATTCAGATTTACTATAGAGTCACTGAAATAATGAAATTTACTTTAATCCACTATAAAATGACATAGAATAAAAATCACGAGACTAAGTTACACATAAGTTTGAGTCATTCTAATTATATCGATGTGATGAAAGGCCTTATTGCACGCGCACTTTAGATAGAGGGTATTGATAGCTCACTGCATTTTACCGTAGTATGCTGACTGCTGACCCTTTGTACGTAATGCAGCATATAACATATGAAATCACCTATCATAGATTCCCATAACTCAAATGATTCGACAACTGCCAATTACTGAATAAGTTGCATCATGGCCAATACACCATGTATTTAATCCTCTTAATAACAGCACACTGAGCATATATCATATAGTCATAATTTATTAAACAATTACCTCCACACAATAAACCCTCTGAACCGAATTGAAAATTGAAGGCAATGTAAACATTACACACAGAGACAGAGTAATACTACAGATAGTCTATTCTTACGCAGCATTCAGCATTCCCTCACAACTTACGTACAATTTAACAGAGACAATCAGATGAAAAGGGCTAGTAATCTATTTATGTCATCTCAGAAGAAAGAGTCACAATTACAATTAAGTTTTATTGCATTCTCAAACGTCAAACTGTAAATAAAAATACGAGTACGAGTAAGGTACCTACATAGGATTTCTAGGCTAAGCTATACAAGCAACGGCTATTGTTCAGAGTTCAGATTCAGATACATAAATATATCTACGACACCAGCTTTTAAGTCAACGCAACAACGGCAAGGTAAATGCAAAATGCAATGCAAGTTGGAGTTGTAGTAGGACTCAAATTAAATCCAAAATTAAATCATGCCTTAGTAAAAAAAAGATGTGTACGGGAGGATTTAGTAATTGCGAGGTATTCAGAGGATTCACAAAACAGTAATAATTATTGCATAATGCCTCCCAAGCTTCAGTTTACTTGGAATTCAGGTGAGTTGTTCGTTTGTACTGCGCTCTGTAGTCCGTCCCCAGTTAGCCAAGCCAAAGCCACGCATCTGCATATTCGAAATTACAATGCGTGTGTGTATGTTACCGGCAATTTTTATTTGTAATTCAACCAGTTTATTGGCTTAATATTTTAGCGGTTGCAGTACCCAAAAGCTTAAGACTATAAAAAATGTTCCCCTTCGCCCTCAAATTTCAATTATAAATTCTTAGGTTTATGAGCACTGTAACATACAACATTTTGGGTTTTTTCGGCAGTTTTCGCTTTGCCTTTATGATATAAACACCTGAAAGCAATTTAAAGATGCTATACAGATTCATAGAATGGTCTAAGTTTTGATACCGGGCCCATAACATATAAATATGAATCCATCTTCTCGTTGCAATTCTATGGTACTACTGGTCTGGGACTAAGGAATTAATACTTCGACTCCAATGATTACTAGGGTGCTGATGCTGAGTGGTGGACTGGATGGAAATGCAAAGTGAGTGTTTGAGCCATGGAATTTGTGGGGTTTGGAGATAAAAATCCTAATAATTGCTGCCTATTCATTAGGAAACGAAGACTTTTGCTCCTGGCCACTTGTGAACAGCAGGGAAAATGCTATCATTCTCTCACGCAAAGGAAGTTATTTCCATTGTGAATTTGTGACCAGCCTAGAAATTAAAATTGATCTGGAAAAAAGTCCCTGGAGCATTTTATCTTCTGTAATATGAGACATAATATTTTATTTGGTTTGCAATAGCGTTTAATTAGTACTTATTACACGCATATACCTATGCAGTCTTCCTCAATCGTATGCTCAATCCAATTCAGAAATATTCAAATTTTGAATTAAATATGCATGTATTAATGTAGCATAGTTTGAGTTGGCCAACGAAGCGTTAAGATTAGTCTACCTAGACGACTGGGCCTGGGCTTAATACGCGTTTTGAATATAGGATTGGTTGATAGAAAAGAAAAGTGACATCGGAGACCATGCCGTGCTACAGAAAGAGAAAAAAATCCAATCAATCCATAGGTTTGCAAATTGTATTGTGTCCCTACATATTATTCCAATTGGGTTGCCTGATGATACGATTTCGTATTTTCTGATTATTGAGGGAGATAAAGGTCCATTCAGTCTAATCTCAGTCTCACATCTGGACTGGTACAGTGTTTCAAAAGTTTCAAGAATGAAAGCAGAAAATAGATTGTCGGAACTCATTTTGCACGTCCTGCATTGGACAATAGTGTCATGTATGAAATCGACAGTGATACCATTTAGCACATTTTCTCCACGTACATCTGGCCCAAGCGCTCAATCATGGTCAAATTTACCACGGCTATTTGGCGATGTCAAAGATTAGGTGTATGCAGTACTGTATTAGCCTATGTTAATTTACGGAGTAGAATCTAGCATTAATCAATATTTAATATTATATATTTAAGTGCCAAAGGTGCACTCGCATTAAATACACGGTAACCCAAAAATCGAAAAGGCAAAATTGACGTCGAACCATTTAATTTTTATTCCTCACCTGGGCAAGTCCGTATCGTTTGCATGTCATGCTTAGCACATTTTGAGGCCACAGAAGAAGATTAAATAGGAAGGGTAGTATCCGGTCTCGATAAGCCCAAGTCAATGTTTTGCATTTGCAAGCTATATTGACAGGTATTTGCTGATTCGCTACGGACAGGCGTGAAATGTGATCTTTATCACGTCTATTTCGATTTGCGATATGCAATTTCGGCAGCTTTATCGATTCACGGAATCAACCAATTCAGTGACTTGTCATGTTTTCAAATTAACACTTTTTGATGAAAAACTTTTTTTCTTTATCTCGTTCCAATTGTCACTTTCCCGAATGAATTGCACAGATTTTGCAATTTCGGATTCAGTATTTAGTTTTTCATTATTATTAATTTTTGGAAATGGCATATTGACATTTTTGAAAGTATCAAAACATCAGTTTAAGTTTGTCGTTTTAAGCGCAGCACACGATTCTCCAAACTCCGTACCGGTAGGTATTACAAGGAGTGAAAGTATTTTCTACAGAAACATGGATTCAATTTAATTTCATATTTACTCTAATTTGAAATTTGAATTAAATCAAGCCAAGTCATCTTGAATTGGACCAATTCATCGGAAAGAATCTCAAGTCGTGCAGACCGTATAAACAAAAGTACAGATCCTACGATCCTACCATCATCGTATCGCCAATCGCACGCTAAAGTGACAACAACAGCTTAGATACCAATAATACCAAGAAAGACCTACACGTTCTCAAAAATTCATTGAATACTACTTGTGGATTTAAATTTTGCACACATATCTGTAGATCACGGTTCACTGTTCTTCCGCTTTCAGTAGGTATACGGGAAATACTTTGCGCAAAACATTCATTCATAACCTACTGAGTCGTGTGCCAGGCGTCACATTGACCAAATAGACAACTAAAGCTCAAACAATGGGCAATAAAGACTGCATTATCGTCGTATATGCCTACGTCAGTTCAAGCTTAGATGATTCGGAATTAAATTAAGCCGCAGCTTAGGCACTCATGATCCTGAAACACGTGAGGTCATAAACCCTGAATAGAGCATGTGGCGGTGCACCTGGGTCAGCAGGTAGACTGCACGATCCAATGCGAAAATTCTGCAGAATATTCCGGATATACCGTACCTACGTCTTACAAACCTAGTGGCGAAATAACCTCGATTTCTACGCACAGTACAAAAACTTCACGCCTTACTCTGTTTACTTTCAATTATGTGAATTAAAGCTGAACCCACGCCCTCATCCACGAAGACAAAAAAAACTTCCTATTGTTCCCCTATGCTCAGATTAACGGACGTGACTGCGGTACTAATCGGGAGCTCATTAATAAATTAAAAATTGATTTAGTTTCTTTTTGTTTTATATTGAGACAATATGCGGTTTGACCTGTTGTGCCTTGATTTCATTTCGTGTATATCGTGCAATGCAAAAATAATTATTGAACAAAAAAATACGATAATTAAAATATTGCAAATGCACTTATTCGGCTAACGTCAAACATTCTGAATTCTGAAATGCACTTCAGAGCCAGTCACGAACAAATTGCAA
This sequence comes from Ceratophysella denticulata, assembly GCA_034694925.1. Classification (NCBI taxonomy): domain Eukaryota; kingdom Metazoa; phylum Arthropoda; class Collembola; order Poduromorpha; family Hypogastruridae; genus Ceratophysella; species Ceratophysella denticulata. Next base: position 13,006 of record JAQFYT010001432.1, read on the forward strand.
GATCTGCGACAACTTACAAAGAGACAATTCTGAATCAAAAATGTTAATATTGCAATTTTAGAACGTAATTCTGATACGAATTTGTCACTTAAATTAGGTTTGTGTAATCTAAATTGTGACAACGACACCAGTTACTAAAGTATCTACATAGTTCGCACAGCAGCAAAAAAAAATTAAATCACGACGGCAGTCGGCACACATTCACTAACTCAAACAAAGCGTTAGACAACCCAAAACCAAAATTAAAACTCAACGAAGCATGCCCAATATGTATTCGTATTAATCACCCGGTGTTTGTACGATGCTTGGCAGTTTCCTTGTAAGTACATGCAAATTACCAATAAGAATTACGGCAACAGGTGGCCAAGGCACAATTCAATGCACTTGCAACTTGCACTACCATGATTTCGCTTTCATTTCTTAATACAGGCAAAACAAAACAAAAAAAACTTTTTTCTTTATATTTAGCATTTTGTCACATGGTTCGGAGTCCCATTTCCTCAAAGACTCAAAGTTAATTGTCTTGTTTGTCTTAGCGAGCAAGCCATGACAAAAAATATGCCACACAGAGTGTTTCCGTATACACATAAGCGTAAAGCGTAAGTATAGGTTTGCAATTAAATTTTTTGTGTGCCGTGTGTAGGAGAGGCTTCTGATCTGATTATTTATTAGAAACTTTAGCAATCAGGCATCATTGAAACTTTAAACTATTGATTATTCAAAAGGCAACTGTCGCTATATTGAAAATTGCAAAAACAAATATCAAACATACACCTGGCCCCTGCCACAGTAAAAATATAAGGTGTGGAATTCAACAGGAAGCGATAATAATTATATCGTTCACGTCATGAACCTAGTAACCCGTTTGAAGGTGAGGAAAAGTACAGGGTGATTAATAACGTGACAATTTGAAACCGGCGGTTAGACATCGGGCAAAACCTGATTTCTCATGGGACAAATTCGTCCGCGCAATTGTCGCTGATTTTACCTAAGCGAAGTATAATGACCTTTTGACTACAATACATCAAACTTGACTGTCCGCTTGCCTGCAAGCCTACCGGATATGAAATATGAAATCAAACTTGACTTTTCTGTATATTAATTAATTCCTGTCAAAGCCTATAGTCTAGGTCTATGACTTTGGCTTCTGATTTCCCTTTTCTGTCACCGTGTGAATTTGAATATATGAAGTAATGCCACTACTACATTCGCCGTTACGTTTTACCACATGCTTTTTAACTTTAAGGCAGACTACTACCCCACAACACCCAAGACCACGCAAGAGACAGTCGTAATCAGGGAATTAAATCGTAATCAATGGCTCAGGTACAATGGGACAGCATGTAACTTTGATGAGTCTCAGCTTACGTTTTCTCTGTTTTTTCCCACAGGAATTCTTCGAAATTCGAAATACTGCCTTTCTACCTTTACTTACTACCATTAGATTTTTACCTATTACCTACCTACTGTACGCAGAATAACAACACAATTGTGTGTGGATTTAATGACAATGAATTTGAGGTATAATAAAAAACAAACATCTTCATTGCTAATGATAATGACATGAGTGAGGTGTAACCAGATCCCATTGAACATTAAACAATCCGCATCAACACTGGACTTGGCTCGTAAAAAAACCAAAACCATAATTAAATGTATTGACAACAAAACGTAGACTAAGAAATTCATTCAAATTAGCTCAACAATAAGACTTAAGCGTGGTTAAATTTCGTTAATTGTTCATGATTAGGGATTCTCGTTAGTGACATTCATACATTAAGTAGTATTTAGCGTTTATACCCAAATTTCACTTTCCTTTTTTACACATTTTCGTGTGTTTCCTATTTCGCGAATTTTCATGATTTCGCGGTATTTAGTCCCAGATCCTTTGTCTTTCAGAATTACGCGGTATATTGCAAAAATGAAAAATTAAATTCCTATTCCATCACGTAATTGCAATTGATATTGCAAAGTTGTAGAAAATACCATATTTTTGTAATACATAGAGTAATAAACTGTAAAGATGAGCAAATAAGCCATAGTTAAAACATAACCCAGACGTTATTAAAAGATAATAACACGACAAAAATCAATAAAAGTGTCAAAACGGGTTCATTTGATTTACAGAACGAGTCTGACAAAAGGAAGAAGACTCAATTTTATATGGTTTCCTTCAGACTTCAGACGCAGTTTTATTATTCAACCTATTTTTTAGTAAATTCTTGTAATTTTGTGCAAATTACACAAGTTACAACATTGACCGTTGTCGTTGCTTTTGGCCTATATAGGAAGTTTATTAGTATTTACTGCAAAATAAACGTCATGTCTTGGAATTTGTAATAAAAATGCAACACAAGGCATTAGGTGAACAACAAAGGACATAAACAAACCTAGCTACGATGCTAACCTTGCCGACGACAGAGCTTTGTAGACATGATAGGTCACCAAAATGCCAATACACACAATACATGAAAGTTGAATAAAGGCATTATTATTCTAGTCGTATCGCTGCCGGCAACTAAGTTGCAGTCTGCACTTTGTCTTAACCATGATTAGATTACAAGAAAATTCAGTACTAATAAGGACGCTTTTGTAAATAATTGCAGGTTTTAATTAGTTTTCCATGTATACCTTGTCACTTTGAGCCGTCACACACGCACACTTCAAAGACACTCTCTACTTTAAAACTACAATTTCGAATGCCCAAATAAATACATAACAATAAAGCATCATCGACGAAATATGAACTGTGCTAGCGAAATGTATACAATGTGTCAAGGTTATTTTGCCTACTTTGAGGTAAAAAACACTTCGGCTGATTGGGTTGCATGATGCAGCTGATTAAAAATATTTTAAAGAAGAAGACAAATCCTAAAAGTGTTTCTGAACTTAATTGTTCACGTCTAGCTGTCTTTTAAGATTATAATTGTAAAATATGTAAAATATTTTGAAGTTAATGAACCCAAATCAACATGTCAACGTAAAGGATTGAGACCAGCCAAGAAGTACAAATTAAGAGAGCCAAGTCGCAGTCTTTTGGTTAGTTAATTTATGTATATGGTTGCGGAATCACCAGTGTGACTTTGTGTGTGAAAGTAAATGGGCTTGGCGTGGTGCTGGGTAATCTACGGCTAATAGACGCTCAAGTGTCAGTGCAGACGTGCGAATTGAATTTATAGACAGTTCAAATCAAATGAAATATGTATTCACGATCCTGTCAAGTCGAGATGTAAATATTGGTAATTTAAATACAACACGAATGAACGGCGGTGAAGGTAAAAGTACAAATATACGCAAACATATTAATGTTCATTAGCGTCCGCTGCCGAATTTAAATACCTAAATGCATTTCATCCAGCATGTTTGTGCATTCGGATTATATACCCACTATTCAAACCTGATCCGCCTTACACATGCGCGATGCAAAATCTCTGTACATCCACATTCTTAAGGTTGTATTATCTTTTGGTAACACGTGGAACGGTTTCCATTCGATTGAGCTTATTAGGCAACTGTTCAGCT
>JAQFYT010001433.1:0-16517 GCA_034694925.1 Ceratophysella denticulata
TTATTTGCCTATTTAAAGTTGCGCATTTTAAAGTTGCATAATAATTTCTTTAAAAATCATTAAATACAAATAACGAAGTTTCGATTAGATTTACAATTCTTGACCCAAGGATTTATAAAAATCATTTTGCGCATATCAGCAAAGAATTTGCGTTATCAATTATCCTTGGGACAACCTGTAATAAAAATAAATTGGTTTCCGAATTTGTCATTTTGTATATTGCATGAAACATCATATCACAGATGAATTCAAAAGCCAAACTAATTTAGAATTAATTTATCTATTCTATTCGATGTTTCTATTTAAATTGATCTTTAACTGGCACATAGGTGAGTATAATTTCAATGAAATCAGGCGCTGTAAATACAAATTAACCGTTTCAGGTAGGTGCTAAATTTACACTTAAACCGTAAATACTACACCCACAAATACTACTACCATAACATATATATCAGAACGCATACAGTTCTCGTCACCAATTTCACTTTTCGGAGAAAACTTGAAGGTTTCTTCTGCAGTTTTTTTTTCTTACCGTCTGTGCCGTAGTAGTGCTCAGTTTCAGTAAGTTCCTTTTCCTTTCTCTCCCTCAAACCAAATGCAAATGTGGATTCCAATTAAAACTACCCACAAGAAACATCATTTGTATGCAAGTGAAACTTTGTGCATTTATAAAAAGCTCAGGATTTCTCTCTCTGCTCGGTTTCTGATCTAGACATGCTTTTACTTCTGGTTCCTGACTTTTCCTTTCGTTTCGTGTTGCCTTCTTGGCTTAATGTTACGTTTTTCCTAGAACCCCCGAGAACCCTCAGAACCCGTTTTTGTGCACGAGACCGAGTCGGTGGAAATCGTGGAACAAATTAAATACTCATGTTTCTTTAGATATCTACATTATTATCCGTGGGGATCATCAAGCTTCCATGTATCACCCAAAGTTCAGTGAAATCTATCTCGACTTTTCCTTGGATCTTGGAAGAAAATTCACAGTGCTCTCCGTCTTCCTGAATTTGAGTTATTATGATGAGGGCTGCTTCAACTGGGGTGTAAGTGTGAATAAAGATAAACTTACGGGTAGTAACTGTGCGTACCTACAATGCAAACAGTGGTAAACTGTAGACAAAATTTCTGTAGACAATTATTCTTCTTCGTTTTTTGTCTTTTCCTGTTTGTACCTTTTCCGCTTCAGGAGATTTCAGTTACTTGGAACTCAAAGTATAAATTATCATGGCATTATGTATATGGAACCTAAACCAAAAACCAAGGTTGACTTTGACTTTGGGCTCGGAGTTTGGTGTACTGTGCTGTAGGCAAATACTGTAGACGAGCTATGTACGTCTAGGCTGCGGCTGAGAGAGATAACTAATTTTTAATTATACTTCTTCAAAAGCTGCTTAGTGATAGTAATATAGTTTTTTTGATGGCTGGAAGGCTACGTCGGTAGTCGGTATCATTTTTCAAAACTAAAAACGGAGTTTCAAATTCAAAAATAAAAACCTATGATAAGCTCATTAAATTAAGAAAACATACATTAGCGCAGGGAATTGGAAACGGTAGGATACTATTGTTAATCCGTTCTTTGTCTAAATTACATTTCTACGGCATTTGCAGTACATGCAGGAGTATTATAAAAGTTTATTTGGGGATTCGCGGTCAATTGTGTCGCGGTACTTCGGGCACTTTGGACAATCGAATCTAAGTGTGGACATTTATTATTTATGCTAATTATACAGGGTTTTAATCGGTGTTTTATTAATTTATTCGCAAAAATTGGTGCATTTCCCCCCGGATTTGGTGAAAGTAAAACCTTAAAGATTTTAGCGGATCCGAAATAACGTGAAATCATCCCGTAGACAGTTCCATGGTTATTCCCATCATTACACTAGGACTTTTATTTTAACGTCTCGTGAATCGTGAATCTTTTGTTTAACTCGACAACACTGATCCTTTTTTATTTCGTCTACTTTTTGAAAGTGAGACTGCCTCTTAGTTCCACTGAGAAGGGATTAAAATTGGGTGCGATGATGAATTACATTAGCAGAGCGAGAAGGAGAGAACGGAAGAACTGTCTGTCTATAGACTACAAAGAATCCCAAATAGGACAAGGGAAAACTTTAAGCCGGCTTAAAATTTTTGTCGATTTGTGGTATTTTCTTGAGGCTTGAGAGCCTACCCTGTGTATATTCTTCTATACGTGAAACCCGCATCCCGCCTGTTGTGAACAGAACTATGTTTCCCTAAAACAAGAATTATGATGACGTGCCCTGACCGTACTGTATTTCGTATTTAACTTGTCAATTCCGCACATTAACCGACTGTTTATGATGAAAACTTTCACACAAGTCGTAAAGATAAAGGGAAAAGGAGAGACACACAGAGAACAACACTTGAGGACTTATACGGAACGAACTATTCACTGTAAGTGTTGCTTTCTTTTCAAGGATAAAGTAGTACCAGTACCTTATATAGATTTTCTTATGAAATTCTTAAGAATAGGATCTGTTTAGGTATTAGTATTAAGGCTGTATTTCATAAATTAAAAAACTCCCGCCGAATTAGTTGTTTATTCTGGCTTTCTGGTACATACAATAATAAACGAACAGTTTGGAAACTAGAATTACGTAAATAAATAGTCTTTGACTCCCTACACATATCTTTGTTCAGAGATGTATATTAGAATATATTAATTAAATTGATTGCTAAAATATTTATTTGACGCTGAAATTATGTATTTCCAAACAGTACAAAGGTACCACAATGCATAGAAAGGCAACTATTCTTCGTACATATACAATATCTTGGTTGATATCTTGGCCACCAGGTGACGTGACGCCTTGTGCCCATAAGGTAGCACAGTCCCAATTTACCGCGAATTTCAAATGTCTAATACCATCTTAAGGTATATGAGTGGCCCGGTGTCAGTTCCACCAGGCGTCATCCTTCCCCATTGTTACAAGTGAGAACAATTAGAAGGCATTAGGAAGATAGGTGGATCTAGATGGGGAGATGAGGGCCCGTGTTATTTGGAGGATTTTCCTGGAGTGATTCTTCCTTGGAACTTGGAACTTTCTCCTCCTTCTCCAGGTTTTTTTTTGTGTGTGCGTGTGTTGGGTATTTTCCTGGACATCAAGTTGCACTTTAGTTGATGGCTCGGGTGTAATTTTGAGTAGAGAACAAAGACACCTGCCTCGTGTTTCGGGAGTGTCAGGGAGAGAGTGAGAGAGTTCCAAAGCCCTCTCTGCTGGAACGAGAACTCCCATTCAGCTCAACTGTGTGAAGCCAATAACAAGATTTCCAACTTACGGGGGAGTCCGTCAGCGTCCCAAAATGCTTCCATCCTATCCCTCCTCGAGTGGTCCTTCTCACTCGCATTCCAGGCGGCTAAGGACTTTCTCCCAAACTGGAACTTCATATACCTTCCATAGCACACGAACTAAACCTAGTAAACCACCTCAGTTCGTTTTCTCCAAGAAATTGGTTGAAATTGAACGGACGATACAGCTTTACCGTTTCGGCTAGGCATTTACCCAGCTAATCTCTCAGTAGATCGTATACGAAAAATGGTGAATCGGCTTAGCGGAATTTCCCAGGACAAAATGACGGGTAATACAATATACAATAGCAGTAGACCTTGATGGTTTGAGAAGGTAGGCGGGTGGTAGGGCGTTAGGAGTTAGTTAGAAGTGAGACCACACAGCAGAAAGTTGGGACATGGTAGGAATAGCGGCGGTAGTGAAGAGGGCGGAATTTATTTGGTGTCCTGTTCTCGTGCTGCCCAGGCCTTTTCAGGTGCCTTTCACTCCTGTAAATCCTTTCACAAAGAAAGTTAATGGAATTTTCTTCTCCTTTCGGCTCTCTTTCACACCGCGGTGAGAGAGTCTCAAGAGTGAGTAAACAATGACTTTCCCACTCTACACCCGCACCCTATGCCTTCCTTTCCCACCGGCCCACTACTTAAGACACCCTCAACTTTCTCCGGCACATGATGGCATATCCGATCCCGTGTTCGCATACTATTTGAACCTAACCTAACAAGGTCTGAGTATATATGTTATTATGCTATCCTTAAACTGTATGTGATCACGGGATCGCCCATGACTTATGTAACCTCATTTCCAAATCATCCATTTACTTACTTACTTCTTACTTCAGGCTCTTCATTCAATGGGAAGTCAGGAGAGAAAACCTTCTTGAAACCCCCCCAACTTCCAAACACCACCGTCGGTTTATTTGTTTCTTCTCAAACACACCTAAACTAATGTCATGCTATCATGCACTCTAGTCAGTCCCAAGTCAAAGTTACATAGTGAATTGAAGGCTTTTCCCAAAAACTTATAGACTTAAGTCCAGGCCAGGCCACAGACCTAGAGCTGTACTTTCCTGTACTTGTTTATGAGAAAAGTTTTGAAACTCTAACCTTTGACGGTGACGCGGACTGTCAAATTGTCAATTGATGCGTCATTCTCACTCTCCTCGTCCTCGACGTCCTGGCCTGACCTGATAATCCTAACCAGATGCTCTGTCAAGACAAAGGTATTATCGGTCTTATAAAATACAAACTTAACGGCATCTTGGGTCTTCTCTTCAGGATCTTCTGACTTGTCCCTGCCTTGGCAGGTAGACGCCTCCTCGTGTAAAAATGACCGTATAGAACAATGAGATCCATTGTTGAAAACAATGGCATTGAATGAACTTTGAACATAAGAAGGTAATGGGGATTACTGAACAGGATTGGATGGATAAGATCTTTTAGACTTCACTTGTCGTTGTCACAAAGTCTCAAGACAGGTCAATATGGTTGCCGGTTGCCTTTTTTCGTGTCCATGAGTCCTGTGCCCTGTGCATGTGTGATATGGAGTAAGTTTCTGACTCTGACCTGGGCCGGTATTTTTCTTGCAGAGACTCTCTGTGGCTCCAATACCCTCTCATATAAGTGAAAAACAACGTTAAACGGTTAAACGTGTGTGTGAGTAATCAACCTATATGGCTTCTCAGGCACTTAAACCCTAAGAGGTAAAAATACCTAAATAAACCTTCACTTGTTCAATTGCTTCTGCAGTATTACAACCCTAACCCTAATGAGAATGAGAATAACACTTGGATGTTTATGTTTATTGAAATACTACTGTGAAGGGTTGCAGTTGTGTATGCGCATCTTGATAACAGAAAAAAGAGTTAACTTTAACTTGTAAGTTTTCGACCTTTGGAGCAAAAGAGCTGAGCATAGAGTTAGTCATGGATGTTTCTTTGTAAATTGTAAACAATATGGTTCCTTGTCCTGAGCAATTATTATTATCAACCTTAGTTCTTGTCAGGGGAGGTACCTTGGAGTTGTTATTGTATTTTTGAGAAGTACCTTGGAAGGTATGTACCTTTTGGGGAGGGACACGAAAATCTGTTTTTCCAAAACTTCCAACCTGTTTTTCATGCTGGAGGTCTATTTGTCTTGTGTGATCTTTTAGGATTCTCTCTGAGTCTCAGTCAGGTTTCCTATTGCTCTACCTCACTTCTATAGTATTACTACATAGGTAGTAACTTCAGTTTGAAGAATTATGTTTCCCAACGGACTCATAGAAAAGTAGTAAGGATTTGTCTCTTCAGCAGAGAACCAAGAGAGAGTTATTACAGGGTGTGTTATAGAATCAAGTTTATTTCACAATTTACTCCCTGTTCAAAGTGAATTGTGTGGGTAGTTTCACTTTTTTTTATTGGCGGAGTGGAGACTAGACCGTGTGGGTCTGATAGGCTGGAGGAGATAGCTCATCTAGGCTACTTCACCTGTTGGGCCTCTCTGAGCAAACTCACCTGCTTTCTCATTGGAGGAGGCTTCAGGTGTGCCTGAACGAATCAACCCACGAGTCCCAGGTATACCTCAGCCAATGGAGAGAAAAGGTAAAACTTTAGTTTACTAGGTGGGCGGATACACCTGTGTTTCGGGTTTTTACCTAGGGTTGGATATTTATGTCAGTATAGTGCTTTTAGTAGACGTGTGATCTGAACCAGCGCGGACTGTAGATGATATCACCTGTTTTGCGTAAAGCTAATTGGATTTACCTACCTATTTTTATTAGGTTTTTGTTTATACGAACAAAAAAGAACTCTAAAAGGAATTTAAACACTCACTTCTCAATCAATATTATATTCAAAAAGCTAAAACCATGTAATTTAGGAATTCAGTTTTGCATTGATTCAAGCATGTTCTGAGTCTGTTAGCATTCCTATGACATAGGTTAAATTAATTTTCGTCTACTAATTCCATCGCCGATTACAGAGAGTAAATTCACCTCAATTACCTGCACCTTGTTTTACCAAATAACAGCTTAAAGGATACCGGGAAGATTTAAAACATGAGACTAACCTTAAAAACAAAAAGCATTACGTGGATAGGTAACTTGAGCCGAAATGTAGCGAAATACGAATTTAGATAGACGACTTTTAGGACAAAACTGACAAACGTCATCTATTTGTTATTTTATCTTTTCGAATTCAGTAGTATCGGGTCCAGATTCTCTTAAACTGACTTCGGAACTTTATTTTAAATTCCAAATATTTTTTCTTAACTTTTCAAATGACTTCGAAACTTTAAAATTCCAAATATTTTTATTTTGTCCTTTAACCTAAAAAACTGCTTACAAAGCATATTTAAAACCTGCACCCCACAATAAAATGTTTATTCCGAACATATTTTTGAGAGTTTATAGTGGACTCCAAGTTTATGTTTATAGTTGGGGAAAGAAAAAGAAATTCATTTAATATTATGCTTATGCTTGGGATACGGATGGAGGGTTGAGCACGGCAAACGGGGAACGGGGTTCCTTCGGGAAGTGCGGAAAAAACGGAAGATATTGAGTACGAGAATCTGATAGCCCCCAAAAACAACGTTGGAATTTGGAATTTCGGAAGGCGAGATGGGTACTAAAACTGGCGTCAAATATATTTATTTTGATATGAAAAACTAGTCTAAATGAGCATATAAAAATGCAATGGGAAGCCAAGTCCATATCTTGTACTTGTACTCCGGGTACGGAAATTATATCCGGATTTCTGTATAGGTATAGGGTAAAACGCAGGGAAGAGGTCTATGCGTTCCGCCGCCAGCTTTTACCCCAAAAAAGACACGACAAGAACCCTATTTAAGATTTAGACAAGTTTTTGAGGTTCTTCAATGCATTTGAATCCAAGTATTTTCTATCCCATTTTAGTCGTGTAACAAGATATGGGATGCCTCTGTTTTTGTCTGATTCTTTCCCTCTCGGCTTCAAGATGGGTTTCTACGTGACAATCTTTTTTTTTCTATTCTGTACTTCAATGTGTATCCCCAAGTCCCCTTGGGTTTCAGAGTCCCATGTTTACATTTACAATAATTCTAACATGCTCTCTCCATACGACATGTGCATTTGGCCTTGTACTTAAAGTGCCGCGAGTCACATTCAGATAACTTTTTGTTACTCTTCACAAGAAGCGTACAATAATGGTACAATAGACATACATTGAGTACCTACCCTGAACGTACACACAGATTTGTATCATTTACTATCTAAATCCAAACTATATGCATCTGCTGTACAGATATAGCAGTAACTTGTATCAGGCCAAATCGTACTACTTTAGGACGCTTAGTGACGCATTTCCACAGTATTTATAGGTTATTAAACCGGTGTGATTTACAGTACGTAAATGTAGTGTATTAATTCTCATTCCATAAACTACGACAAGCGAGTTTGAGACACCCATGGCATAAAATCGCGACAATAGAATCTGGGGCACACTTGTCACAAAAATGTGGCAAATCACTTTGAGACACGTTTGTCTAAAAATTCGACATGTGATTCTGATGCGCACTTGTTAATAAAATGCGACAAGTGAGTTTGCCACACCCTTGTCACAAAAACACGAGAAGCCAGTTTGAGATGCACTTGTCTAAATATGCGACAAGTGATTTTTGGACACACTTGTCACAAAAACGCGACAAGCGAATTTGGGGACGCTCTTGTCACAAATATGCGACAAGTCAGTTTGAGTCACCTTTGTCACAAATCTGCGACAAGTCAGTTTGAGTCACCTTTGTCACAAATCTGAGACAAGTCAGTTTGAGTCACCTTTGTCACAAATCTGCGACGAGTCAGTTTGAGACACACTTGTCACAAATCTGCGACAAGTCAGTTTGTGACAAACTTGTCACAAATCTGCGACAAGTCAGTTTGAGACACACTTGTCTAAAAAAAAATACGATACACGCGATTAGGACACACTTGTCACAAAATGTTAAACTCAACGTTTAGCATGTCCAAATGCCACTTACTTCACTTAAATAGTTCCCTATGTATTAAGAGTGCGTAACAACAACCCAGTACAAACGATTGGAACCCAGAATGACACTTGAATTCATTTCAAACTCCTTCCTCCTCCGACAATGAAAAGTCTTTAAATTAGAGAAACGTTTGGTGTTCAATCAAGGAGAGATATGTCACACCAGTCAGCTCAATTTCTCACACAATAAAAAAAAAGAAAGAAGGAAATAAACGAGGGGAAGGAACAAAGAATCATCAGTCATGACAAGGGCAACTAGTCTCTGACGAGAAGAACACAAAAAAAAACTGCAATTTATTTGATTGTAGGATCGGTCATGCAAATAAGCCTCCTTGGTGTGGGTTGTATTCTTTTCATTTTCTTCTCACTCTTCTTGATGTAATGTGTAAAAAGGAAGGAATTCAACAGACTGTCAAGGGGGATTTAAAAAAAAAAAATCTAAAGAAAGAAAAAAAATTCATTGTGTCGAGGAACAAAAGGAAAAAAACCCAAGGAGAAATTACAACTGTTCACACTCAACATGAGAAACACGAGCTTCCTGCCTTTTTAAATCATAGCATCTTGTATAGTGAAAGCATAGTGAAAGTCGACGTATATATATTTTTTTTTATTCTATTCTTCTTGACGCTTTTTTTTTATATCCCAGAGTCTAATCTATGTTTTGCCCCCCATGGAATCACTATTAGAGTGTATTTCTTAGGTGGAATAGCTCTGTAAGATTTAAGATTGATCTTTCTCTCGGCCTGACGTTTCCTTCCGCTTTCTAAATTATTCTTGTGTGTACAATGTACAATGGGATAGCGAAGAAGAGAGAGCGTGGGTGCCTGTGCCTTGGTTTCATGTAGATATTTTTATTTCATACATGAGTGCGGATTTGCTCAAATTAATGTTTTCCTCCTTAATGGTCCTTGTATGAGTCGGGGGGAAGATGACCTATATTATTGGTTTTATTTTATCCAATATTCCCTCCATTGTATCTACTTGTGGTGCTGGGAACAACAAAGGGGAGCTACGAGGCGGAGCGAAGGAGCTATGAGGCTTCAGAAAGCTTCGTTGTAGGAAGACTTCCGTTCTACTTGGTTGCACCATAAATAAAACTCAATGAATTTTTATTATGGAGAACACGTAGAGGCATGCATGAATGTTTTAAAATTCATAAAAGAATAAATTCAATCTGAGCGCACACGGCGGAAATGTGGAAGGTATCGAGGTAGATGGAAAGTACATGCAGCTTTCTCCGGTTATCCTGTAGTATATAGGGTTCTCGAACGTTTGACACCCCGTCTTTCGTCCCAGCCAAAATAAACAACTATTTTTTAAAGTTATGGCAAAAGCGTAGAGCACAGATGACACCACGTAGCATAGTCTGCCGCTGTGGTTTACAGTAGGGCGACTGACTGTGCTGCTATCTATGCTCTATGTGGCAAAAGTATGTTCTATATTTTAAACGCACTGCTTTGATAACCAATCACAATCCTGTAGTGAAAGCGGTTGCCCAATCACAGCTTACAATAGTATAAGTTCAACCAATCATGGCTCAGAATCAATTACCGTTAACATATATTGCCAAACCTTTTCACCATATGGCGAGAAACTAAGCTAGGCAAATCTATTTTTACCAAAATATCCGATACCGAAATGACGGTCCACGTTACCGTTAAGCCCCCTTCCCCCATGATAATGTATGCGGAAAAGACTGTGAGAGGAAGAGTGTCATAAATTTGTTGAAGTAACTCCTTCCACAGTAAAAGTAGACTAGGTATAAGAAATAGGGACGAAGGAAAGATCCACTGTACACTATACTACAGCAGAGGCAATTGAAGAACGGGTTAGAAAATCGGGCCTTGTCCCCGAAAAGAAAGAAAATAAAATTTTGTTCCTGGCCTGGCCATGGCCTGACTTGGCTTCCCTTGAAATTTAGATATGGCATTTTCTTTTCTTCGCCTGAGCCACTACCGGGAAGAAGCAGAAGAATATATTGCATTTTGTAATAGTCATAATGTGATCTTCTAGGTATATAATGTAATAATGGGACAGAGTAGGATGGGGGGAAGGAAGAAAAGACCTGAGTTGTGTGTGTATGTGAATGTGGAAGGGCTTCTTTTCTTCCCCAAACCAAATGCAGACGAGAAGAAGCTCTTTTAGCAAATGAACATCAGGGCTCTTTTTTTCCGTCTTTTTCTTGGGTTGGACTCAATAAATTACGTCCCCCGTTAATGTAATCTGTATTATTACCGCACTCCGCCGAAGTAGGAGGCTCCAAAGAATACAGCCTTGTTATAATGTGACGCGGAGGGTTTGGGTCATTTCATCGGTGCATTTTTACCTTATTGGGCCTATCATTAAATCCGCATTGGAAATCTGTGCATTTTACAAATACTAAAATAATTTAATGGCCACAAAAATGTAAACTTTCTAGCCATCGGATAACTCTGTAATAAAACAAAAATCTGACATCCAATAAGAATTATTAAATAGTTTTGAAATTCGTTTGCTCCTTACGAAACTCAAATGTGAAAAATAATATTTTTATTCGTTAATCAGAATAAACGACAAAATGCTGGTGATTTGGAAGAATTGTCCGTATTCTCCCGTTCTGACGACACTATTGTAGGTTTTTTTTCTTCCTTATTTCAATGAGCGTTTCTGTTTGGCCTAACTTGGCTTTGGGCTTTAGTTTATCTTTATCACCGAGCCGGAGGAAAGTGGAATGGGAAAGAAATTGCACTTTCTCCGTACTAACTCTGAGTCGGAGTCAAGTGAAGGCGAGAGGGAGATTGGGGTCTAAGACACATAAAAATATTAGATTTTTCTAAGTTGATAAGTGGAAAGAAATCGGGAGTGAAAGGCAACAAGAGCGGACAATATGCTTCGGTTGTTTCTTCTGAAGATATACAGAAAAAGCTACCTCTAAGCTTTGCTTCCTAGGCATGATGCTTCGTTTCTTCTGGAGTGTCCTTCCTCACTTGTCGAGGCTTTTTTGGATGGGTTCATGTCCGTGTCGTTCCGTTCCGTGTGCAAAAAAGAACCTCTAGACCTCATAAGCACTTTTGACATGGATCGGGGACTTTTTTCTTCTGGGGCGACAAATTCATTGTCCCAACATCGTAGTTTTCCTCTCATCTTCACATCCGTCCGTCCGCCGTTTCTCGGATCTCGTTGATGATATCTCGGATGTGACGTATATTTTTTTCTTCACATTTTCTACCCATCCACCTCGGCAAATGAGAAAAATACACTTTGGAGCTGGGTTGGATAATGAAAAAGATATGTAGGAGAGACAACAAGTGTAAGGACTTATTGCTCCGGAGACGACGAAGGAGGGTTTGCCTCCATTAGGAAGTCCGAGCAGAGACGGCCTATCTTGGCCAATCATCTTACGGACAGGTTCTCGGGCATTTCCTGAGTTATTGTTCGGTTTTTCGGATGATAGGGCTACCGGTTGCATATTCTACATCGTCTACTGCGTTCAAAGAATTCAAGTTGGGTTAGATTTCTTAAAATTTTAATTAAAATCAATTTCAAGTTCGAAGTCGAATGCGTAAATTTCAAAATACCAAACATAACCGTAAATTAAAGTCACGATCTACAGCTAATGTGGTGTGGGGTGAAAACGTGTGATGCTTGTTGTAATGCTAAACGCGTTAACCGCGTTCCAAATTAAGTATTTACTTAATTGATATAAATTACCGGGTGAAGTTTATATGTATGTATCCAAACGCCTGCGGTGGAATTGACAGTGTTTAAATAACGGGTGGCTAATTAACCGCAGACGCTGGAGAACCGGAGCAGCATTCCCAGTCCACTGCCCCTTGATCACAGACCTAATTTATTTGATGAGTGTAATGTAATGTGTTCGTCCTCGGAGATGACCTCAGCTGTAACACTGTCTTTCTTTTTTTTCTGTCTTATTTTACCAGAACTGGACGACAGCACGGAGGATTTGGTAATTGACGAAGGAGCTCCTGAGGCTTCTTCCGAACCCGAGTCTTCTTCCCTCGCCATGAGCCCAGCCACACTTCCGGACTCCAATCATGATGAACCTACACCCGACTCTCCCGCTTCTGACAAGTTGACTATCGACGGAGGTAAGATTTTCTTGAAATAAAAAAAAATCTCCACCTTTACTTCTCACAATTTCCTGGCTGGACATTGGCATTATGATGGCTTGAGGCCATTTCCAGTGTCCATTTCTCGCTACACGCTTCAATAGAATGATATAGGGATGATCGAGAGGAAATTCCAAAGTCGTACACTCGTCTAGTCTAGACGAAGTCTCCAAGGTATTAGGTCAGAGGGGTCTTATGGGATGCTCCCATAGGCTGTCTGGTTGTCAAGCCATAGATATCTAGCTTATTTTACATCATGCTTGCATAAACCGGTCATTTGGTATCGGAAGTGTTTTCCGAATATTTTAGCATTTTCTCGCCCTTTAAAGTTGCATGAAAGTGATTTAGATATTTATTAGTGCTACTTGCTGGCAGCACAATCTGCATGATATTTGTAATCCTATTTAGATTTTAGATGGCGGCACTAGCCGCAGCATATTTGTACTTCCATAAAGCAGCATTACTCGCACGAAATCTAATTTATAAATTCGTTTGGATGTCCAAGTGTCAATATATGACGTACCATTTATGTTGCATCAAACCTTTTTGCCTGGTTCCAAGCTGCCGTTGTGCCGATCTTTATTCGTTCATCTTCTTACGGGCACTTTTCTCCGCTCTTTGAATTGCAAAGTTAGGGGCAAGGGGAAAGAAGTTATTCAAGTTGAGGGTGTATCATCTGTATGATAAGGGGCTTCGGCTCAAGTGAGGCGGGTATGTAGCGTAAAGTTAACCTGTGAAAGGAAGTGACAGGAAAGAAATCGAGAGAAATTTATTTGATTTTCTCGGTTGAGCAACGAGAAGACCTTTAGCGACATTGAGTTGACAAGATGGAAGGTAGGAAAGTACATAGTCTACCATAGAATACACAGTAGATTCAAAAGGGTAAAAGGAAGTGGCTCAGATTTGCTCACGGGGTTCAGTTACACTTCCACTTCAGTCAGTCCACTGGCTCACCGCATCCCAGGCTCCACAAAAAAAGAAGCCTTTGCTTTCACTCTATAGATACTGTACACACTTTTAAGAAGTTCACTCGATACCTTTCCCAATATCAATAGGAAAAAGATAAGGTTTACTTTCTTTAAAGGGAAAAAAAGTTGAGAAGTCTCTGAACGTCCGGTGGCGGTACAAAAGTCCAGGCCCAGTTTACATTACATTTACACAACTTCAGGAGAACGATATTAGGGTATACACTGGTCAATTCGGACACGGTTCGGTAAGCCTGATGAAAGTAACATGCCGTCGTCAACTCTAAAATTAACATTGAATTTAAATGCATATTAAGTGATCTACCGACATCTCCAGCCTGTAGACTACAACGTTTATCATGTAATGCCTTAAAATCGAGATACAAATGACCCAGAACCTGAACTGAATCCAGGATGGACTTTACTACAGCTACCTTTTTTTTGAAATAGGGAAAGTAAAACTTTCACTCTGTAAACTCCCATTACATAGTTTTATTTAGTAAGAGAGATCCGATCATTCGAGACTCCGAAGAAGAGAAGCTAGCATTGATACCCCAACACACAGTCGTTGAGAGGTTTGTCTGTCGAGAGAAAGGTATACATTCCAGAAATGAAATTACGAGGAAAATTGAGTCAGTAGATCCACATTGTAAAACATTTGTTGGGCAAGGAAAAACCTCGTTCGTATCAATTTCCAAACTCCGTGAAAACCCCCATTTTTCTCATGTCTCAAAACTATTTGGAGTTTTCAAGTGATCTGCTACCCGTCTTCAATGTACACCGAGTAAAAGTACTTGAATTGGAAAGAGAAACATTCATAGATTTTGTAGATTTAGATTTTCCCCCTTGTTTTCCACATCTTGGGCCCCAATTTTTTTTTTGCAGAACGACCTCTTGAGAGAATGTATTCCAGTTCAGTGAATAATTGAAAGCCGCGTTTGTTTTCCTGGGACTGGGGTGGCTTAAGGTTGTGCTCTCAAATTCAAAATCATGTACGGCAGGGGCATATTGGACGGAGCCATAACCCATGTCCCACGTAGCATTAGGAGAAATGCCGCGCGAGTTTTGAATTTCGTATCGTGTACGGCAGGGGCTTATTGGACGGAGCCATGCCATAACCCATGTAGCATTAGGAGAAATGCCGCGCGAGTTTTCAATTTCGTATCGTGTACAGCAGGGGCTTATTAGACGGAGCCATAACCCATGTAGCATTAGGAGAAATGCCGCCCGACTTTTGAATTTGGTGCTACAACCTTAAACCCTACATTGTGGCAAATTGTTGGGTGAAGACAAGAGTGAAATTACTACATCTAACACTCTGTAGGTCTCTAACTACTGATTTTTTGAGCGTAAATGAACCCAACCCAAGGATTCCTCTGTTCATTGGGCAAAAAAGAAACCTTACAATTTACAAAAGGGGATCTGGGGAAACGAGGAGACTTTCTAAGTGTGAGTGAGTTGACTAATTTACTCTCGTTTGTTTCTTTCATTTCCTCAACTCACTTTTTCTTTTCCACTTGACTTTCTCCTGTTTTTTTTTTATTTTCCTTACGGAAACCCCATGTCTACTACATTACAAAGTACTACAGATCTGACTGGTATGCCTGTATGTGTCTGCTTGGGCGTGAGAGTTCTCCGCGTTTTTACCCAAAAAAGTTCTATGACTAATTTTTTAATCAGGAACCTATTTTTCTGGCACGAATCCTATAATGGGATTTAATTAAAAGCTCCATTCCTCACTTCTCGGAAGGGGAGAGGCGGATAGGGAAAGGAACGAAAAAAATTATCCTCATAATTAATTTGCCAACCTTTCATCATCGTCAAGCCGAGCCAGGGCTCGGGCACAGGCCAAGCCAAGCCAAGCCAAGCCAAGCCAGGATTGAATATGAATAGACGTCGAGAGCCTCGTGTCTCCTCCGTCATCTCCGCTACAAAAGGAGAACTGAGACCTGGCTCGGAATGCCAAGTGCCAAGTACATTAGGTAGACTAACTTCTGCCGTGTACTGTACAGATTTGTCGTCTTTCGACAATCTAGTGCCGAAAATTTAACTAAAATTTGTCCTTATGCATTGGCATTGGCTTGGCAGAGCCGGACTGCCAAGCCAGGGTCCTTGAAACTAAAACTAGAAGGATTTGGAACAATGGAGGTAGATTTTGGGTAGATGATGAAATTAGAAGGGAGAAAAGGGGAACAAAAAGTATTGTACCTATTCAGGCAGAGAGCATGGAATTCTCGTTCCTTCCAACTACCCACTCTTATATAAGTTTATGACGCGGAGAGCAGGTTTATTTCGAAGAGCCAAAGCTGTATAGCCTTAAGGATTTGGAAGATATTTTCCTTTTGAGAAGAGAGGACGCACGGGTGCGGGTGGCAGGAGTTGATTAAGAAAAGAGAGTTTTTGTTAGAACAAAAGGAAGTTGGGGCGCGCACACGGAGGAATTTCTAAAAAGGAATTAAATGAAATGAAAATCGGATTGATATTTTATATCTCTCATCCCGGACCTATTCTTATGTTCATCATGGAGATGAGTGGAGTGAAGAGGAGATCCAAACCCGCGCTCATTCAGTTAGTGGCCACGTTTTGAATACCAATGTACTTTCGTCTTACAAAAGATGCCAGAAAGGCTTAATTCGCGGTCATTGAGGCCTGAAACTGACAGGAATGACAATTCGAATGGTGTATATACATAGTCTTATGGGTCGTATGACCTGTCGAGTCATATTCGAGTTTTAAGGCCACCAAGGTCACACAATGCTTTACGCCATAGGCCCTTGAGGGCTAATCGAACTTTTGAACCAGAATTATGGTCTTATTTATGCACACATGTGTGTGATGTAAAGATGCAGCGCATAGATCGAACTTGCAGCCGGGACCAAATGACCTAGAATCCGCGGTTTCTCTTGTCTCCCTGAAGTGAGGAGTTTATTTAGTCCGTAGAGGTTTGTCGATTTGGAGGTTTTTGGGGGGGTTCATGTTCTTTCTTCTTATGGGTCGCGGCGGTGGCGGGGAGAGAAAGAGAGTCTCCAAAGTCCCGGTTGGGATGATGATGATGGTTATTCAATGAAAAGGCATTGAGGGAAACAGGGAACTTGGCTATATTTAATTAGAAAAGCTTTAAACTTTCTCCTGCCTTCGT
>JAQFYT010001434.1:0-16515 GCA_034694925.1 Ceratophysella denticulata
CAAAGTACCCATAGGCTTAAAGCAGTTTGGGTACGCGCAGAAACAGTAGGACGTAAAAACCACGAATTTTGAATTTTTGAATTTTGCAAAGTTGAATGCTCCGATATTTCTGCAAATTCATTGAGTAATATCAAAAGCTATTCTGCAGGAAACAGTACAACTTAGTGTTTCCGTTGCTACAAATTACCGTATTCTTTCCATCAACTTTCCAAGGTCTTGACTCCATGCTTGATACATGTATATAGTCAGGGAAATGATTCCGACAAGATTCATGGCCCAAACACTACACTCTCGAATAATTGCACTTGTTAGTGTTAAATTTGCACCGGTCCAGCTTTCTGCAAAGCGCCTATCCACCGTAAAATACCTGTACATTTACGTAAATACTAGCAGCGAGCATAACGAAACTGTATGCTAAGCTGATCATATACAGAAATCGAGTTAATTTCAATGGAAGCGAATGGCATAAGATCAATGTGCATGTAGGAGTAGCTAAATATCAGGCCGAATTATTCTAGAATTTGAAACAGCGTTTAATAGCTTGGCTTATGATTAGTCATAGTGAATTAGACGTGAATTTGAACATTTTGCACAAGCAAATGCATTGGATTTAAGTCCAATTTCTAATTTCTGTTATATTTAGTATTTCTGACGCTGTGCAACTTTGAGCGTTGAATACCAGTATTTATAGCTGCATTTATTTGTTTTGAAAATGACAAAAAGGTAAAATCTCTTAATCTTGCCTGACACGAGTGGTAAACAAAAATCCAGTCCATAAAGCATAGCATATATTTGAATAGTCAAATACGTTTTCTAGTCAAAGAATTACTTGTGCTTGGCTTAAAGTAGTGTATTATGGACGTAATTTTATGTTACAACTAAAACCAGTTAAACTAAACGCTCCCTTAATTCGATATGACCCGAGCAATACTTCACTGAAAGAATATAGGCATGATTAATTACATTGGCTGCGGGTCCGGTCGTTTCGCTTTGTTTTTTTTCGCCCCCGGTGTTTCCACCTCGGTCTTTTCGCCTCGGGTCCGTTCGCCTTTTGACTTTTCGCCACGGCAACTTAACGCTCACACAAATGCGCGTCCACTGCTTATTTGCCCCGTTTAATGGTTAGGTTGTTGGAAGTTAGGTTAGGTTAGATTTTTAGACGCGCGCTGATGCTATTTATTGCAGCCTTAACCTTAGTTATAATGCTGGAGTCAACAATACTGCATATTACAATTACTATGTTAAGCTCGTTGTGCGAATTTAACTAGGATTAACTCTAACCAAGGCAAGGATCTTTACAAGGCAAACTGGTCAAAAGGCAAAAAAACCCGAGGCGAAAACACAGGCGAGGTGAAAAGACCGGGTACAAAAAAAAACAAGGCAAAACGACATGTAACCAGTAAAAGCATTTGTTTAAGCAGTTATCCTTAAAGGACCTTACCGGATAAGGCCTGATCTCCGGGATTCTGGGTCCCTTGGGTGATAAAAAATTGTGTCCAGTTTTTTTGCATAAACTCACTCTAGGCATCGCCTAGCAACAGTACATCATAAAAGTTGATTTTGAAGTTATTTTGGGGCTTAACAAACTTCCCTAAGATGGCGACCCAATAGTATTAGTTGAACACCATTCATTTCAACTTCATCCTACATCGGATTCCCGGTAAAAAAAAAATTGGAATCCCGCCGTGGGCGAGAAACGCGTTTCTAAAACAGCATATCCTCACGGCGAAACTTATATTTATACAGTATACTACTACTTAGTACTAATACAGCGCACATAAGTAAAACTCCCCAAATGTGGGGCTTCATTAAAAAAAAATCAAAGATGGCGGCGGCGGGATTTAAAAATTTTTTTGAAGTGACTAGTT
Organism: Ceratophysella denticulata; assembly: GCA_034694925.1. Lineage (NCBI taxonomy): Eukaryota > Metazoa > Arthropoda > Collembola > Poduromorpha > Hypogastruridae > Ceratophysella > Ceratophysella denticulata. The sequence continues at coordinate 1,869 of JAQFYT010001434.1, forward strand.
GACATCGAGCACAAGGCCGTGATGCTCTTCAAAGGAACCGAGGTCTTTCCGTCCATTGCATGGTCAAGGTTTTAATCGTGCAGCAACCGTGACCTTGAACCAAGTCTGGTACCTAAGGAGGATGGGCCTATTTCATACCTCTATCTGCACTAGCTGAGCTATGACCCAGTAAAAGGAGAATGGGTTTTCAAAGTTCTTCATTTCATGTCCCTTGTGACCAACCCACCGGTCACTTGCAGTCACCCAAGCAGCAGCGGTTCAAACGAGCAGGGAGAATTGGGAAGTATTCCTGAAGAATATAGGACCAGAAGATATGAACAAGTATTACCTACTTGGTAGCTGTAATAGGTATATAACATATTGTTGTTTGAAGATTTCCCTGACCTGAAAATTGCACAAGTATGAGAATATTTGCATGTTTTTACAAAAAGGATGTGTTTCCAAAAATAATCGTGCACTAAGTTTGCTTCTATAAGAAACTTAACTTTCCTGCTGGTATTTTTAAAAAATTGGGTTTCGTAAGATTTTAATCGCAATGAATTTGCTTCCAAACAAACAGGCATGAATAGGTAGATGTAGCCTCTAGCTTATATTATTTAAATGCAGATTTTAAGAAATTATCTGCTTCATAAAACTTTTCATTGACCAACGATGTTTCAAAATGACCCGGATTGGAGGAATGCGTGTATTTGAATGGTACAACAATGTTTTTTTTTAGGAAAGTACATTTTCAGGCGATTCCATTAATAGTTTATTATTATTAATACTCATAATTTTTATTAATAGGGTGAATTGAATATGGTTGAAATGAGCTCTATTTAATACACGATAAATCCCAATACTCCAATATAATATTGAATTTACAGCACCGTAGTTTAAGTAAATGCAGTCATCGCTCGTTTAAAGATCTCAGATCTCGCGATAAATATTCCAAATCAATTAGGTTATGTTATACACTGTATCTTAAGCTACATCTAATAAATACCGTATTAGGACTAAATATTCATCCCATTCAACCCAGTTGCTTACTTGTAATATTATTGTAGTATTTACCTGTTTAACAAGCTTATCAACCCAAACAAAAAAAAAACATGTGCATATACACATCTGTATAAATTAAACCTATTCAAATCCATAATAATAATTGTATTGTGGATATAACATAAGAGAGTACGCAATTTCCATTACGTCTTCAGAATTGGATTGTACTTGAGTGCTTGAGAATTGGAGTTCCCGAAGCCCGCAGCTTGGAATTGAAAAGCGCATTTGGAAGAAACACCCTGCAAATTAAATAAATACTTTAAAGCTTTTAATTTTCACTTCACATTTCCTCCTCGGAGATCCTATGTCACGCTATTCAAAATTCAGTTGACGATTGAGCGCTGCACTCGTCAAGTTGAAATTGTCTTGAATATTTGTTTTTGCAAGGAACATGAAAAGCCTACATGGGTCTATCAAAGATTACCTCTCAGCCTCGGGGACGCAGAACTCGATCAGCACCATCGTGATCTCCTCATCGCGTAGAATATTGTCAGCCGGAAGAACTCGGGCACGGAAATCCTTGGGATCCATTGTTGGGAACCGAATGAGCGGAATGACCTCTTCCAACACGGAGCGCAGGTACTTTGACGTCTCCGGCACCTTCTGGCGTTTAATCTCAGCACGACCCCAACTGAAAGATAAACATAAAATGTTCGGCTCATTCCACATCTCACCAAATGTCACGAATTTTTGCCAGACAAAATTCTACTTACTTGAGGACCGCATCGAATAAATGGGCTTCAGTGGTCACTTTCAGATTATCTCGACATAGAATCCCAGCAAGCTCTTCAATGCTCAGTTTAAGGAAATCTTCAGAATTGATTATTTTGTCGCCGTTGCTGGAACGAGAAAAGTAAATCGATAAGACAAACGCGAACGAGGTTGTATTAAAACTGCAGAACAAGTCCTTTACCGTTGACGCGGTATTTTCAAATTATCGATATAATATTTAGATAAAAGTATACCTGCAAATACATGTCAATGCCTTTTCCTTGAGCTCAGGGTCCTTGTCCTTTACTGCATGTTGATAGAGCGCCAGCATATTTTCCACAGTGATTTGTTCAGATTTTGCAATCATTTTGGCGCAGTGTTGAGCCAGTTTGGAGACCTCGTATTTCGAAGCCACGTTGAACAAGGCCAATGGATCTTCAATATTCTCCGAAATCTTACCCGTGTACATATACTGTTTTGAGTAACAAAAAATGCAATTAGAATTACGGTACAAGGTTCGGGTTTACTTCGCGCACGATTTATAAGGAATATAATTTAAAATTCTCTACCCGCATTAAGCACGACCTTAATTAGACAATAATCAGAATTACAACGTATTTATGAACCTTGGTCAAATGATGGAATTCCTGTGGTTCCACATCCGGGAGTGTGAAGACCTTTTTATTTTTGTCCTCATTAAAGAGCTCATGGAAGACCTTGGACCAGGCTGCGTAGATGAGTTTGTGAGCCTTGTAAATCCCGTGTGTCTCTGTCCCCGTGATAAAGGTCACGTCACTCCAAATCCCCGCGAATTGAAAATTGAACGGTGGAAATGAAGACTCGGACTCTGAATTTGAAATATACAACTCCTCCATTTTCTCACAGTTCCGACGAACGCTCGCTTCAGCCGCCATTTCCATTTTTCCTTACACAATAAATTAGCTTCGGAATAGATTAGTAAATTGTTTATGTCGATGCAAAAACGAATGATTTTGAGCGAATTTTGAGTTTGTGAATCCAAAGCAGAATCTTAAACGTGAATTGCAGCAACTCGAACCTAATACATCCACGCCAACTCGGAGGAAGGAACTGAAGAAGCCTTTTACTGTGTGAATTGTGAATGGATTTGAATGTGAAGGTAGGTGTATTTTTAAAATTTGAATGCCAGTGAATATACAGAAGTGGACTTCCGAATGGAATCTGAACTGAGATTATCATTTCTAATTTTCTGTCCATACCAGGGCAGCGGGGGCCTAATGTGGGCCCCGAACCATATATGGTAATGGGGCCGGATTTGGTCCCCAGGGTACCAAATCTGGTTGAATTCTACTTATCCAGCAGAGTTTTGCGGCACCTGCATTCTGAGTTCTGTCTATCCGACAGAGTCTTTGGTCTTGCTGCAGGTGCCGCAATTTTGCGGCACCTCAAAAGAACCGCAACGGTGCCGCAATTTGGTTGGTGAGTTTGATTGTATTTGCTTAGGTTAGGTTTTTCTAAGCGGGCGCAGAGGATTTTGCTTAGTTCGAGTTAGGTTAGGTCCTGTTTATTCAAGTGCCCAAAGGGCACGCAGAATAAACTTGACCAAACCTAACTCGAATTAAGCAAAATCCGACGACTAGGACTGCAGGAACCGCAAAAGTGCCGCAAAAACTCTGCCGGATAAGTAGAACTCAGCCCCCAATACTACCGGCTAATCAACAACAGCTGAGACACCAAAAGACGTGCAGCTAGCAGTAGTGTCAGTACTTAGTTATGATGCATGAAGTGACCGTCTACCGTGAGATCTGGTATTCGATGTCCTGTATCCTGTAATAAACAGAGAGTTACACTAACTAATAAATCGTAACCAGTCTATTCTATGAAATCGTAAGCCGAAGCCCAGCATTTCAATCAACAACCACAAGCAACAAGACTAACTATTCTATTATTGGTAAACAAGGTTGAAGTTGAAGGTTTACCTAAAAATTTCATCTTCACGCTGCTGACTTGTCCCGTGACTTGTTAGCTGATTCAATTTCTTAACTCATCTCCCGCTTGAAGTGAACTACACCCTGCCAGTGCCGCCAGGTGGAAGGTTATGGTTCGAATGATTTCCTGAACTGAAACCACCACCACAATGATAATGATAGTTGACAGTATGCAGGGAAGCCGTGTAAATTGAATTATTTTAAATATTATCGTTTTGGAATTCATTGATTACATATGGATATAATTTGTCCTTAAACTCCAGGTCAGTACCCAGTACCATTGACCGTTGTAGCAAGACGGTATCAACTCCCTACAAAAGCAAACTCAGTAATGGTGGTGGTTTATTTCGAGATGACGATGACGGTGGTGTAGGTAAATATATATATATATGTTTGCATTGTTGTACATAATATATTCTCGCAATATAATTTCCATGGTCTCAACTCAACCATGCCACGACCACGGCTGGCATTTCGGAAAACCTAACCGAACCTTATACATACCTATATGTAGAATAAATCGCAGATGCCGACCTGTGATTTTTTTACTGAACCCTCGCCTGCAAAAAACAGAAGCTGCAACTATTTGTTTGGAAACTGCAACTTGTATTTGTTTTTAAACTGCAGCTGCAACTATATTTTGTTTGGAAGCTGCATTAATTTGTCCCCAAATAATAGTTCACTGCTTTAGATTAGACCGGCATGGAATCATATACTAACCTGTTATTTTGGTGTACCGTGGTGTTTACCACCATCCATCCGTCTCCGTCCACGTCCTATGCTAAGATATACCGGAAAAAAGAAATATGTGCCCGCGTGGTTGGTTGGTTGGCTGAATCGATATACTCAACATATCAAGGAATCAAGGACAAGGAGTGTTGGAATATCAATTATATGGAAATCGAACAATAGGCTTGATTTTGATTGACTTTGTTTGTGATAAATGCTAATCAAATTAAATAAAAACGCCCGATGAGAGAATCACTTAATACTTAGTAAAGGTGGAGAGATACCCAAAGTTCGTAATGTTATCGAGTCGAATAATCTCATCTCGACTTCCCGGTATTGCACATATCAATATCAAACAGCAATATATTCTTTATATGAAGCAAGCTATATGAGTTCAATTTTTATAGCTACCATTTAAAGTATCCGCAAAAAGTAGTACTTTTCGCCGCGGATCAGGGAAAAGTGTAAGAGGTTCTTCTCGTTGGAAAAACTTTTTCCCCGCAAACTAAATGCTTTGTACCGCAAAGTAGCACTTCTGTTCGAGAATACGCAACTTTGAAATTGTAGAATTGCTGGTCTTGTATGTATTAGGCGGTAGATAATGCATTTTCTTCGGTTTTCCTAGGGTCGGTTAGCAATTAGTCATCTCCTGGCTCGGCTAGTTTGAACCTTTAGTTTCATAACATAGATAGCGTTTGAAATCATACAGCTGAGCACACATTCTTTGTCCAGTTGATTCACATTTTGTGGAATAAATCATATATCATGTCTTCGCAAGATCTGCTTTCAAGGTTCCGACAATAGTCACAGTGAGTTAGAAGAAAAATTACATCCGAGGACGGTGAAAAGGTTTTTCATTACGGCGGTTGACCAAGCAAAAAATCAAGGAATACGACATTGAAGTATTTTTAAAGCAAAAGCAATAGCTAATTGAAAGTCGGTCTCGGGTTTTCAAAAATATCAAGCCCGGTTATGTATGGTTGTAATAACTGAGAACTGGAAGGAACCATCATGAACGTACGAAATATTTCGAGATATTTATGTAAGCAAAGTGCTGGAATCGCTTTTCTGAAATATGTACACAGAGTTGCCAGTTAGTGTCCAGTTGATGATCTCCCAACTCCTTGGAGAGAACAGGACAGCGGAGAGAACAATTGTCCGTCCCCGTCTGCGCGTCTTGATACCGCCGCTTACATATTCTCTCTTGGAGCTTCACACGACGTCATTAAATTAGTAATAATTGATAATACAAAAAAAATACAAACAAATAAGGTACAAACCAGAAGAAGTTCTCTAAAACTCGGTTTATTAAATCCATCCCAAACAAAAGAAATCCTTTCCCCGAATTTCCTATCTTATCTAAACAAATTCTACCCCAAGTGCAGTCAAGTATTACAATAATTATAAATGAAAATTAAGATATAAACAAGTATACAACATAACATCAGCATGTAATTATGTGACAAATCTGTATAAATACTTGTAATAAGGAGTGATTTTTACCCGCTAATGAAGTGTTCTAAACCTTACATTATAAATATTCGTCAAGATTTCAAGATATCACAACTGTCTAGTGCTTCTTCTTCAAAATGATGTTCGCTGGTACACAGAAGGGCCCAGTTCTGTTATAGATGTCCACCCCTCGAACAATGAAGTAATATCGGTTTTCATCTGTAAACTGCATAAATCAGCCAAAGATTTACAAATTAAACGTTAAACAGATCATTTTACTTTGTAAATATAATGTCGTAAATGATATTCCGTGACTCACCTGAGACAATGTACACGCCATCGGTAGAGGCAGTGCTTTCACATCTCCGACACGCTTCCACTGTGCAGGTTGTGGCTTAGCTCCTAGGCCATTTATTAGCGGTTCTTGACAGGCGTAAATCTGGTACGTCAATATCTCTGCATGATTTGGACCCAGTTTGTGAGTCCATGAAAGAACGATGCCATCTGCTTGTTCTTGTAAAGTAAGATCAGGTCGGGGAGGCATGTCTTTGTTTCCTCTTCGTGGCTGACTATTGATAGCTGCTTGTGGTAAATCCGGCTAAATACGATCAATGACAAAAAACATGAATAAACTTTCGGATTTTCGACTTTCGGAGGGTCGTTTTCGAATTTATAGGTTCACGTACCAGAACAAATCTTTTGGTTGGAGATGGAACCGTAGCGGAAGCTGGAGTGTTGTACTGATTCCTGGGAATTATAACTTGACTATTGGGGTTGGCAGTTGAGTGTAACCGTGGACCTGTACTTTGTGCGGATACCGGTGCCGGTGTTCGATTTGGAACCATGGTAGGGCGTGGCTTCTGAATATTGTTGGCCACAGAATTGCTTCGGACGATGCCAGCTCCAGATGGACTAATCGTCCGTAGTATGAACTGCGGGTTTATTGGCGACGACTGCCTCGAAGGCTGTTGAGGTACTGGAGGACGAACCTGTGATTGCTGTTGTTGGAATACCACAGGTCTACTTTGACCTTGTGGCCCAACCAAACGAAACACACCATGAGAAGGAGACTGAACCAACTGCATACCCTGTGGTATTCCACCTTGATTCACCACGCGATATTGGACGCCATTCTGGTTCACTATGTTAACTACAAGATAAAACATTAATTTATTAAAATATTTTCAAGAAGAAGCCTCACCCACTTTTTATAAATATAATTACGCTTAGTACCAGTAGTAGGAGATGTGGGTTTGCTATCATCAGTCAGGTCAATTATAGTATTAGTTGTGGTCGGAGTGCTCAAGCGAAGACCACCGTTGCTCTGCGGGGAATTCAGAGATGTGATGATAGTTCCTGGAGCTGTGCCTCGAACCTGCTGAGCTTGCACGGGAAATCGTGCAGGTGAAGAACTGTTTCCCCGAACGGGTGACGAACCAGGTCCCATTCGTCGCGGAATTTTTGCAGGAGGAACTTGAATTTGGCTTCTTACATCGTTAACGCTAATTGTTGGTCTAATTGCACGCTTTTGTCCCGGTCCCGCTGGTCCATTCGTCAAGTGTACAACACCGGAAGTATTATTGTGCTGTCCTGTTGGCGTACCGATGGAATTTGTGGTAGCTCCGTGTTTCTGGCTCAGCGTACTGGGTTTGCTAGGAACACTACTCGCAGGTTGAGGTTGAATTATTGGAGCACGCATAATCGCACCTTGAGGTACTGATCGCGCATGATTCAACTTGGGCAGTTGATCTGTATTTACTTGGAGCCCAACGGACCGAAAAAATTTAAGCGGAATATATGCCTTCTCATTTATCTTCGGATTTCGAGCGTTATTCTCTGTTATCTGTCTCATCGATTTTGATAGCTCAGCAACCTGTTTTATAAAATAAAAAATAATTTTTATTTATAGCCCGAGAGGAAAGAAATCATTAACTTGAACAATGCCCATTTATCTAGTGTAGGTAAGGTATGCGTTGCGCTCTTCGTTGCACGGAGTCTATTCTATACGGAAAGGTCTATACTTAAGTATCTAGGTATATTAACTTATTTATTTAGTATCTAGGTATCTAGGTATATTAACTTATTTATTTAGTAATTACGAATAACGAAATTCTTGATTTCTCTAGAAGGCAGAATTCCAAGAACAATGGTAATAAGTCGAAGGACTATAAGGTCCATGAAGTTTCTTTCTCCGCCCACATACACCGACCCGCCATGGTGTATGGGGATGTGGAGTCATCACAGAAATCCGACCGAAAGCCAATCCTGTATTTGCTACACCACTGGATGGGTTCCGGAATGCTAAATAAGGATATTTATTTACCATTGAATTCACGGGTTTGTGAACCTATTTAAAAAACCAGGTTACTAAACAGTTTTCTCGAAAAGCAGTGAATACAGAGATATTTTGTAAACCTCTGACTCAGGGGGAGCATACCTACCTACATATGAAACGTGCAAGTTGCACAGTTGAAAAGAGTCCATTAATTTGTTGTATATTATTGTTTCCATCCACGGTGTTTTAATCAGACTTTACAAGCAGTTATTTATGGATGAGCATGGGTTCATATTTTTGTACCGTGTACCCACTATGTACCCGCATACCGAATCAATGAATCAATAGTCGGTGTAATTTTCATGGATTAAATGATATTATTACAATATAGCATGGATATGGGTAGGTATGAGGTAAATGCACTCAAACTTTTCAGATACGAACTGACCTGAAGAATACGAATGGAGTCTAGGATTTTAGCCATCAATTTTATCTAAAATTATTCGTAATACCTAAATAAAAATATTTTGTGGTTGCGAGGCTTAGTTAAACTAAATCAGTAGATTTTATGATTTAGGTATTATGAATATTTAAATGCTTAAGACAATAGCGATAATGAAATAGTTTATATTTCTCTCGAATGCCAAACTCGAACACAACCAAGTTAATCAAGGACTGGATTAGAGATAGCTTTTTCTTCAAAGGACATAAAAGACAAATTAAAGTACGTCATATAATCATAAACGTGTTCTGTGTTTTCTAACCTACATTAGGTAAGTATATCTCGAAAGTTTTTTCGATCGCCCGTAATAAAATGTGAGTGCCTCTAGCGGTGAATACAGAAACTGAGCAACGTCTCACGCATATCTAAGGGTTTTGGTTAGATTACTACTACATAGGTTGTAGTTACTTATTTCCGGACTATATGGACTGTTTGTTGTTGCGGAGAGCGAGGACGCTTGACATGACGACGTTACACAACCTGGTACACCGCGCCGCCGCCGTAGCGTTCTGGGCTTCTTCCCCGCAATCGACTTCACTGAACCAATTCGGCACCAGGATAGGAGCGAGCATCAGATGTCCTTACCCCGACCAACATCCAAGAGCATGCCGATAAAAAGAACTTTTTCTTTCATAAAAAACTCGCGTTAAGGGTTCGGGTGGGGTGGGCTAGGGGATTGGGGACGGCACCGCATCGCAGCAGCAGATTCCCATCCATCCAGCTATACTCGTACGTACATGAATGCCGTACGGAAAACCCACACGGTTGGCGGCGTCCGAGTCCACTGCACTTCAATACTGACTGGCTGAATGCTCGTACTTGTTTTGTGCTGTAGTGTAGAACACAATAATCCAGTCTGGTAGTCAGTTTTGAGTCTGGGATTCTATGATTCCAATCCATTGTCTTGCCATATGACAAACCTGCGACTGCGCGGATATAATATTACCTATCCAATACCCTATATACGACGGCAGAAAGGATACTCGATGCTCGGTTGTACATACATAGGTTTTTTCGTCATAGTAACATACATACAAAAATATGTTTATGTGAATAAGGATATGAACTATGAACAATTCAGCAAAGTATTCAATAATTTAATTAAATATACAAACCTGCTTCTGTAACGATGTTGCTTTTTGGAAAATTCTGTCTTTGTTCACGGTGAGACGAGCGACCTTTGTTCTAAGTACCCCAATTGCTGAATGTGCATTGACACATTCAATAATTTTTCCTGTTACAATTTCTTCCATTTCATCTCTCGTCAATTTCCTTAGTATTTTCTTTACGTCTTCTTGAATTCTCGGCGTCGCATGCAACGCAGCATTGGCTGAATTTTCGATATTTTCTTTTATACTTTCTATATCGATGTCGTCATCATCATCGAGGTCAATTACGAGATGGTTATCAGAGGTATTCGCTGTTGAACACACGGCTGGACTTTTAGAATTTTCACGCCCTTCTTTCGCCGCCCGTTCTCCCTCAACGGCGAGAATATGTCTGGTCATATCTCCCATTAGCTCTTGAACAATGCTATTTTCCTTCTCCTCTATTGATACCGGTGGTGCTAAAAACAGAATAATCTCAATGTTTGATTCGTAAACGCATTCTCTATTTTATACATTATTACCGCAATGTAAAATGTATGTAAAGGTTTTCAATTTCTACGCCAATTCAGCGTAATGCCGAAGGATTCTCAAAATAATGTCGAATTCATCCTAAAGCATAGCATAGAGTTGCACATCCAATGCAGTCATAGAAATGGAGAAATAAAGCAGTTTGTGAGCACGATTATATACGTCTGTATTGCCAGTTTTGTGTCTAATCAGCACCCTAGCCCCTAGTCGGTCTGCTTGGAGTTTCGGTCCTGTTACTACATACTACGTCCTGTCCTGACCTGACTTGACTATACAGAGAATCTCAACGTTGCATTGTACGTCCCATTCCCAATCCAAAAATCCTAACTCGTTCTCCTGCACCTTGAGACTCAACTTTTATGTGCTACTACAGTCTTGACTTCAGTTTAGTCCCACAACTTTCTACTCGTATTTATATACTATTCCTCTTGAAATCTGTATTTTTGTCCCACGAGTTTTTCTGTGTCAATCTAACACCTGTATGACATAACCGGAAGTCGGTGTACACCTATAATTAGTACAATTTCAAACGGACGACAATGCAAAAAAAACCTGAAGCTATGGTCAAAACCCACTATTACACTTACTATTGTCCGAAACTTTTGCAGGTGACGGTGACGGAGATACCATTTCCAAATCTTTCACTTCTTTAGCCGGGGTCGTTGGCGGGGTTCGCACATTATTCGGAATTGGAACCGGCATGGTGATGACTTCAACGTCGGAGTCACTCATCCTGAAGCTTCAGCACTCGCACTCCTCCTGGTCACTGTCAAGCCAAGTGTATGGATGTAGTTAAGAAACGATCAAAGTTAACGGTTAGCCCAACGACAGCGACAATTTTATAGAATCCCGCACGAATTTTCACCTCCTGTCCCGACCTCTGGTTGTAATAAACTGAGAGCTTTTACCGTCTTTGTCGTTCGGTCGGGTCCCCTTTCGATAGCCATTCAGTAGTAGTCGTGTGTGGTGAGGGGGAGTGGAACCAACCAACCAACAACCCACGGACCGTGTACCCCACCCAATGCGCATGTGCAGAACCCATTTGACCAAAAGGGAGTGAAAAATAGAAGCGAGCGAGCAGCAGAGCGGTAGCATAGCGGAGATATCCTCTCACTTCAGGGCGAAGTTCCCAAGCAAGAAGCCCAGCAGAGAGGTCCAAGTCGAGTCCCAGAAAAGCAAACTCGGCATAGGTACTAGTACATAGTACATTACACACACACCCAGACAGACCAAATAGATAGGCTACGTGTTTTTGTAGAGAACGAGGGGCTTGATGCCGTGGCCTGGCGTGGTAGAGAAGTGAAGCGATGAGAAATGAGAATAGCTCTACCGAGCCTCCCCTTCTTCCAGTCAACTCTCCCAACCATCATGGCTGATTCTTCCTGCATGCATGCATGCATGCTTCTCCTCAACCTTCGAATTAGTACATACATACATCGACTACCCACCCATCATGTCGCAGCATAAACCCAGATGTATGACCATATGGTAGCGGCAGCCATCTTGGTTGCTCTTGTTTACAGAAATATGTGAGATAATCATGATTCCGGTCATAGATCATAGGTCAGGCTTTCTTAAGATTGCAGTTAGTCTAGAAGTTCCGATATTCAATATTCCGATAGGACCTACGCTACGGTGAATTTCTGGTAGGGCTAGGTCTGGGACAATTACAGTTTCGGCTCGGATTTGCTCAGATTAGGTTATTGTTGCATTCCTCAACAAGCAGCCACCTTTCGATGCTGGTATCTGGAATGTGGTGAGCGCTGGAGTGAGTGCAAGCAAGGTGCACGACAGAAGATGAGTATTTTTTTTGTATATATAAACAGTCAGTCTCCACTCGTAGCATTATGCCAGCAGCAGCAGTTTTGGGTCTGTTGGTTCACAATATTTACAATACCTACAACAATCGAGAACTTGAAATCACGTGATCTTGGATCATCATGTTGCTTGTTTAATACAGGTCACGGTTTGGTCATAGGCTTTAAGTTTTGCAAAGTTGATGATATGTCTTAATGGGTTTCTAGACTTGATATAGGGTTAAGTATATAGTTTATAGTTTCGCTAGTGAAAAGTTAGAAAAAGCATATAACAACCATCAGGATAATCTTAATCCTAAGGAAGTAGAACTTGCACTAGACGCATCAATTAATTCATACCTAACTTAAAGACTACAATTACGCGTATCGCGTATATAGTCCGGATGTTTTTGGTTGGTTGGTATACCGACCGGCTAGGCTATAAGAGTGTGAGACGTGAGGAACAGTGGCTTGTAAATGAGCATGGGTGTACCACTCCACTATACAGTAACTTTTAGCTTCCTATGTAGTAGTATGCATGACCCAAAAATCGATTTGCATGAGCAGCGCCACTAACTAAATTTACAAAATATGTCATAATTACGATTGACAGTACGATGGCGAATGTCGATTTGGAAGAACCAAAAAAAACGGGACACAATTTTTAGTTCGCTTAGTTCTCTTTACTGCTAAATACAAAATAGTAAAACCCAAAACGTGCGCACCCAATTCTTCTAAGCTCGTCCACTTCATACCCTGCATGTAATGCATGCAATATGCAATACAAACAAGACCAATAGGATTATATGATACTACTAACTATCATAGTCCTATTTCCCATTACAGTTACATACCACAAAATACACAAAGGAATTTTCTGTAACTCGCTCTTTGAGCTATTTATCGTGATGGCTACGAGAGCTGTGATAACCCCAAGGTGGCTAAACTTGAGTAAGCCACGGCACAACTTTAGCCACATTGGGTGGGTAGCGCATAAGACTCTAGATTTGTATATCCTTCGAATCAAAATCGAATTCGAAAACCTTTCATCAATGCCAATTAAGAGAATGAATTTAGTATACGTTTTCCACTATATCTACTTAGCTAACGAGGATATTTACCCCAAATTAATTTGGTTCAAGAGAAATCTTGAACCATCATACATGTATTATTCACAAGCAATTCACGTTTATCCTATTTCCTACATATGGTCGGGATTCGGGTAGTCCTGTCCTGTTCCTCCGCTGACTTTTGGTTTACAGGACTGCACGTTGTACCTGTAGTATTCATTCACCAGATATTTCCTAATAATTCTTTTCAATTCCTAGGAAACCTGAAAGTAAACGACGACAACGACGCTTTGCCTAAGGTATATTGTTATGTATTTCCATCGATTTACCGCGCCGAAAATAACGCACGGCCAAGACGCGACAGCACGTGTAAATATGTGTGTTATCGTTATCACGTTATCAGCAATCTCAAAAATCATATTTTGGTATAGTTGAACTTGTTCTGCCCAGCGCATAATCATAGCGTCATATATTGGCAGCGGAATGGTCAATACCAAATAAGACCCCTTTCACCTGGAGTCGGAGGTCGAGAAATTAACCAAATGGGATATGTGATTCGTTTTCTGTGTCTCTTCATAACACACGTCAAGACGGGCAGGAGGGATCCATGGTCGATGCGTGAACTGTGTAACTAAAATAGAAAAAACTCGTCAGCATCAGTCAACTCACTCACTGAATATTTTTTGTGCGCCGCTTTTTATTTGCTATTGTTTTCGCGCAACAACTTTATTGTATTCAGAATTAAGATATCATATCAGATACGTCCATTCCATAGATACAAGCACAGTTCCCATAATAAGACTCGTTTTTGTTGTCCTAAAGGCTTTGCTTTTTATTCTTATCTCTAAAATTAAACTGCTCAGCTCATTCCACAGCTCGGCTCAACATTCTGTAAGACGCTATTGATTTCCCGTTCTGACGGCGATTTGATATAATAACCTAAACTAAAATACACAAAAAATCAAATTTTCATCAAAATTTATCATTCAGTTTAGTACATGTTTGCACATACAGTTTGTGGGTCCCTTGTATTCTCTCATTCTATTACACTACAGCCGATAATGAGCGTAACCATAAAATGTATACACCGCCACCGGCGCCTCACCGCGTGTGCAGGCGGGAATATGTAGAACGTAGCGCCAACACTGGTCCACCACGCTCACAGGATTCACGTTCAGATCAGGGTAGCAGAGAGAGGGTTTAAACCATAGATTGTCGCTTGACTACTAATTATTATCTTCATACCTCTATGGTTCACAACCACGTCACATAAATCCTAGATAAAAACCTGCCTTATGGCACCTTTGGACCAGAAGGCTACTGGCAATATGACATTGACTAGAATATTGCACCAACCAGTATTATTAATATATATAAAAGCCAGGGGCAGCATTCAGGTAGAAAGTTTAAACCCATGGTTTAACTCCCCGGTTTAAACCCGAAGTTAATCCAGTCTAATCCGAAAGT
>JAQFYT010001435.1:0-16509 GCA_034694925.1 Ceratophysella denticulata
TTTCGTGCTACACATATCTTGCCTTGGTTATCGTATGTACTAAGGCGACCGGGAGGGAGCCACATGCCTAGTGAATGTAAGATTAGAAAATTCTTCCACCCACCACCCCAAGCCCTGTCACCGCAAAGCGACCACTTTTTGAGAGGGAGCTCGCTTACCATTTGACTCTTATCCCGTGGTTCTACTTATCCAGCGCGGATTCAGATCGACCGGGCTATCGGGCTCGATGGAACCGCTCCACGTACTGCTACAGAGAGGAAAGATGAAAGAAACTTAGGGACCAACCCTATCTTTCATCTTTCCACTCCCTAGCCCGCTAGTAAAATACATTTAGCGAGGCAATTCACTAATTGTCCCGTTAATTTTCTCGTAAGTCGTCCAGGCTTCATAGATCACCTATTCAACCCGACCAGAATTTATAAACTCGCGGGCGCCATGGAAGGATTATCAAATGGCATGTCCGCCCACAGGCACTTTATGGATAAACTCTTGGGGCCGTCACATACCCTGGTCCAAGGGCCGGTCGATCGAGCGCAGTCTCTGTGAATACTTACCGGATAAGCAAAACTCATCCTTCTAATTTCAAAGCGCGAGTGCCGCGTTAATTACGTAGCCATCAGCTCCTGTCAAGTATTTTCGTTTTAGATTATTTGGTGAGTTTCTTTTGATATCACCAGAACGAAGAATGAGATAACCATTAGTTCTGTTCAAATATGACCCGCTCCTGCAAAAGCTCACAGAACTGATTAATTGAGGGACTATGAATATCCCAAATATTTAAAGCAAATTTCTAGTATTGAGTTGACGTTATCCAGCGTATTCCAATCCAGGTTGTGGCTCTCATCTGTTCCTTCACGAAGTCAGACGCTGACCTTTTCAAACTTCGTCTCGTGAATCACATTTTCCAGAAAGAAGCCACGAAAAGCCTCCGAAATGTTCACAAACACATTCTTGTCAAAACGGAGACCCGAGTTCAGTCGCTTCTCAGCTGGACGAGGCATCGTCAAACGCTCAATCTGACCCCATACCCATTGTCTGCCCTCCAAGTCAATTTGTATCTCAGGCGAGAAATTCTGGAATGGTTAGGTGCAGAAGTCGGTCGGCATATCAATCGATACTCTTTCCGTGTAGATTCTATATACACTACCGATTCGGTAGAAATCGGCGGAAAAGCAGCCATGCTCATGACTCACTCACCTCAATTGAGCGAGTTACAGTTCGACCAACTTCCAGCACTCCACATTTCGGAAGATGATTTCATTCGTCTTCCAACAGCCTTCCCAGCCCTTAGTGTAATTGAAATTACAGATGGACGTTATTACAAGCGCAATCGGATTCAAAATCAAAATTCACACACGCTTTATGACCTCATTGTAATACGGGCAATCCATTTGAAAAAATTGAAGCTGCCCACATACGATCGAATTACGAGTCAAAGAATTCTCAGCTTTTTAGCCGAAAACCGTCCCAACAGCCTACCACACCTTCCTCTGAGCATTTATTATGTCAATACGAGAGCAGTATGCTTCACCGAAGAAATCTTGAACCTTAATTTAGCATTCAATGAACTCTCATTTTCACTGTTCTTTCGGGATGTACAATCAGCTTCACGCATGGTACAAAAAGTATGGGCATGTGGCTCGAGATTCACCAAACAACCCTCACACACCTTAGTGTGTATTTCCAATGTTGTCATGAACAAGTACGTCAGTTTTCCTTTCCGTTCCCATCGCTGCCGGCGCTAAAGAGTCTTATGGTGAAATATTCTGAGCTAAGCATTATTGGATAGCCGTACGACGCTTGGCCCGTTCAGCCATTCGTCGGAAATCCATTCCCAAATCTTCAAAAACTGACTTTGCACCAATACGATGATGTATTCCCAATGTTCGGAACCTGTTCAATGCCTTCAGTTGAAATACTTCACCTGCCGTACCAACGATTCCCTTTGGCCGGTCCTTGTTGGAGAAAAGCATTTACCAATTTGGTGACTTTGCATGTTGAAATGGGCTCTGAATTGGCGAACGTTATCCGTTCAACGCTCAGCTCCATCCTCACTCATCTGACGAATCTAGTTCATTTGGATCTAGACCTGACGGATTTTGGGATGCATGTAGTGTGAAAATCCTAATTGGTGCAACTGGGATCTGCTTAACGGCGGAGTTCCACCATTTTTCAGAGAACTTGCGTTGTCAGATCTTGAGTTGGTCCAGGAAGTAGGACTTGCGGAAGAACTATTGAATGGAATTTAACAAGTACCATCGCTTCGTAACATGAAGGGTACGTCAATGCTCATTTTCAATTAAGATATTAAAGAATGTAGTTCTCTTCGTGGAAGTTAGTTCAAACTCCTGTACCTACTCTTTCGCATTTGGGTAGAACCAGGGTACTTCCAGTGTTTCTTTGCTCCGCTGTTGGCTGCCCTTGATAGGACTAAGGGCTGGGAAGGCTGTTGGAAGTCGGAGGAAATTGTCTTCCAAAATGTGGAGTGCTGGAAGGTCGTCCAACTGTAACTCGCTCAATTGAGGTAAGTGAGTCATGAGTCATGAGCATGGCAGCTTTTCCGCCGATTTCTACGGAATCGATTGGGTATCTGAAATCAACTTGGAATGAGTATCGACTGATATGACGACCGACTTCTGCACCTTACCACTCCAGAGTTTCCCGCCTGAGACATAAATTCACTTGAAGGCCTGACAACGGGTATGGGGTCAGATTGAGCGTTTGACGATTCCTGTTCCAGCTAAGCAGCGACTGAACCCGGGTTTCTGTTTTGACAAGGATATTTTTGTGTAGGAACCGCGGGCTTCCGGCTGCTAATTTAGAAACTGCACCCGAAATTTCATTAGGAAGCAATACCCTCTACAAGGAGACCAATCACAGCTACTTTTCTGTATACTCCGACCAAATGTATCAGAGCATATATGGATGAATAGCCTTTGTCACACTTGTACGAGTCCTAGTCGTCGGGGACTTGAATAAACATGACCTAACCTAAATCGGAATAAGAAAAACAGGTTTATGGGATAACGCACTCCAGATAGAAGCGTCGTCGAGTTTTTCTAACGACAACCTTGATCAGATGATAGAAGCTGTACCTAGTTGTTTCAGTAGTTTATTGAGATGAAGTACACTAGATAGAAGCGATGTTACGTTTTTCCAAAGTCCCTGATCAGATGATAGGTGCTGATGGAATATTACATTGACTAGAATAGAACATTATGAGACTTATTAGAAAACACTAAAATCGACAATTCAGTAATCGATTTGTATAGAATGATTAAGGAACACTAATTAGGTAGACAAGAAGTTCTACTGGGATGACCCATGAATACGACAGCAGAAGCGAGCATAAACCTTACAAATGTAGATATATTGAATAGAGAACGAGCATTGCCTAATATAGTAGAAATAGACGACTACTTGTACAGCATTAGAAACAATTATGATTCTTACATAGCGTGTTTATTATAGATAATAGGAGATACTGTAGTTGTTTTAAAGAATATTTATGAGATGCAATAATCTTATATGAAGCACTAAAAGCGATTATATTTCTTACAGATGTACCCTGTTTAGGTAACAACATATGCTGTACTTAATAAGAGAAGTTTGTATTATGTGCTATTCTTGTTTGAAGCGCTAGGATGTTTTAGGAAGTTCTCTTTAACGTGTTTACATTGCTGCGAGTTTTAACCTATTTACATAATTTTCTGCGACAGACAGACGGACGGACAGACAGACGGACAGGGGCATCCCAGTAAATCTTCTGGTCTAAAATCCTCAAAGGCCGTTTACGAGAACCTAACCTTATCAAATACATTCAAACTCACCACAAAAAAGGAATGAATTTGCCAAGAATCGAACCCGTTGCAAAAGAACACTCAAGCACCAATACTCCAGCCAGTAGGATACCAGGGCCAATTCGAAATTCGAAGGAATTCAAGCTCTTTGTTTGGCTCTGATAGGATTGTACAGAAAAGTAGCTGTGATTGGTCTCCTTATGGAGGGTGTGGCTTCCCAATTAAATTTCAGGTGGAGTTTCTAAATTAGCTACGGGTTCGATAGACCGGTCGACATAGTGATATGGACTGCCACGTACTTTGGACCATGGGCAGATCCATTGTCCGGTCCGTGGGTCGCTCAACGGGCGGTCCGCATCTTTCCATTCCCAAGCCCGTTAGTAAGTTGCATATTTACCGAGGCTATTAACTGAAAGTTACGTTAGGTTACTCGAAAGCCGTTCACGCTGGTCTGAAATGGAATGACAATGTCCACGCTTGTCTACGCCCACAAACAAACTCTTGGGGCTAGGCTGTCACATACCCTATTCTAATTGCCGATTGATCGATCGAGCTCGGTCCCTCTGAATCTGTACCGGATAAGTAGACCTACCTCATCTTTCTAATTTCAAAGTACGAGCGCCGCGAACCTTTATTTTTATTACGTAGCCATCAGCTCGCTTCACGGGTTTTGGTTTTAGATTCTTTCTGGTTTTGATTTGATATCACCAGAACGAAGAATGAGATAAACATTAGTTCGGCTCAAGTCTGACCAACTCCAGCAAAAGCCCGTAGAACTGATTAATCGAGAGACTTTCAATATCTCAAATACTTTAACTCAATTTCTAGTATCGAATTGACGTCATCAATTGTATTCCAGATTGTCGCTCTCATCTGTTCCTTCACGAAGTCAGAAGCTGACCTTTTCAGACTGCGCCTCGTGAATCACGTTTTCCAGAAAGAAGCCACGAAAAGCCTCCGGAATGTACACAAAAATATCCTTGTCAAAACAGAAACCCGGGTTCAGTCGCTGCTTAGCTGGACCAGGAATCGTCAAACGCTCAATCTGACCCCATACCCGTTGTCCGGCCTCCAAGTGAATTTATGTCTCAGGCGGGAAACTCTGGAGTGGTTAGGTGCAGAAGTCGGTCGTCATATCAATCGATACTCATTCCAAGTTGATTTCAGATACCCAATCGATTCTGTAGAAATCGGCGGAAAAGCAGCCATGCTCATGACTCACTCACCTCAATTGAGCGAGTTACAGTTGGACGACCTTCCAGCACTCCACATTTTGGAAGACGATTTCCTCCGCCTCCCAACAGCCTTCCCAGCCCTTAGTGTTATTGAAAATATTGATAGACGTTATCACAGACGACGATCTCTAATTCAAAATTCACATACGCTCAGTGACCTTCTTGTATCCCGGGCAATCCATTTGAAAAAATTGAAGCTGCCAGAACACGACCTAATTACGAGTAAAAGAATTCTCCGGTTTTTAGCCGAAAACCGTCCCAATAGTCTGCCACACCTTTCTCTTAACATTTTGTATATGAGTACAGATAGGAGAGCAGTCCGCTTCACCGAAGAAATGATAAACCTTAATTTAGCATTCACGGAGCTCTCATTTTCAATGGTCTTTCGGGATGTACAATCAGCTTCACTCATGGTACAAAGTATGGGCATGTGCCTCGAGATTCACAAGACAACCCTAACCCACCTTGGTGTGGCTATTGAAGCTCACGCTGAAGAAGTACGTCAGTTTTCCTTTCCGTTCCCATCCCTGCCAGCGCTGAAGAGTTTCAGGATAACGTTTCCCAACCAAGGCCATGTCGGATTCCCGTACGACGCTTGGCCCGTTCAACCATTCATCGGAAATCATTTTCCAAATCTTCAAAAACTGACTCTGCACAACTACCGGGATGAATTCTCAATGTTCGGAATCTGTTCAATGCCGTCAATTGAGGTACTTCACCTGCGCTACCAACGAATCCCTCTAGCCGGTCCTTGTTGGAGGAATGCATTTCCCAATTTGACGACTTTGCACGTTGAGATTGGCTCTGAATTGGCGAACGTTATCCGTTCAATACTCAGCTACGTCCTCACTCATCTCACGAATCTCCTTCATTTGGACCTAGACCTGACGGATTTTGGAATGCATGTAAAGTGTGAAAATCCTAATTGGTGCAACTGGGATCTGCTGACAGGAGGAGTTCCAACATCTTTCCGAGAACTTGCGTTGTCAGATCGTGAGTTGGTCCAGGAAGTAGGACTTGCGGAAGAGCCATTGAACGGAATTTACCAAGTACCGTCGCTTCGTAACATGAAGGGTTGGAAAAAATCATTCTCAATTAAGAGATAAAATATTGTAGTTCTCAGAGTATCTACAATTATTATACTACTTGCCTATGCCATTGCCTATACGTTCTGCAATATTATAAAACATAATTTTGTTATCAGAGAGTTTACTGAGGTGTTTTTGGTCTTTTCTTCTTAGCTCTCAAGACGTTACGATTCTTTCCAAGGGTTCGCTCCAACTTGGATGCAATTTTGTTTATGACTCGTGTTGGGTTGCTGGTTTCATTGGAGAAACTCGTTGTGCTGACTAACCTGCCACGTGACCGGGATCTAATATTTACCGTAATGTTCTTCCTGATCACTACTAACTACTTTGCCCATTCCCACATCTAAGTCAACACAACTCTAATACATACTCTCAGTTTTTTCCAAAAAGAACCTCTTATCTTAATACCACCCAAGTCGTCCACGCCTTGAACACAGGCAACGCGGGCGGCATTGCTGATAATAGGTTCTATTTGAAATAAAACTAGTGTACATAATCAAAAACAAACAAACCTATGAAAACGTAACTACTCCCTTTTCATTTAATTGGTTAATGTGCTCTCAATTGCTTGTCCCATTTATTCCAGAAAGACGAAATGACCGGGTACCAAGAAGAATTATCCAGGTTTCACACAACAGTGGTATTATCGTTTGGTGAAGTTACGTTTTAATAATCTCAGGTTAAGGATGGCAAGATAATAAAATAAATTGTTCAAAATTTTACTCAACAATTAAAGCCAATTCTTACCATTAGTATAAATAAAGTTTGCCAATGGCTAGAATTAATGGTTTCTGGCATGACCTAAAAGCAAACATTTTCAGACATAATTAATAAAATCATAGTATTTGCATTGAGTCTTTGGATCAACTAATCGATATAAAATACCACGGGCTACCTGACTGACTGGACCCTTGGAGGATAATTGCTTGCTGATATTGACTTAAGTTAAGAGAAAAGATAACAAAATTGTAAAGCCAAAGCGATGCTGTTCAGTTCATACGTACTCCGAGTTTTATTTCTTCTGAATTTAACCTTTCAACTTAATTCTGACCATTTTACACTGTGTGTACCCTTGAGCCCATAATGCGGTTATTGAGCCTGTAAACATGTAAAAAATGAAATAAAATGTGTACCTAATCAAACATCCTGCCTTTGACCAATGACATTATTCTATCTGTTTTCCAATATCATACGAATTGAAGGTGACTGTGTACTGTACAGTATGAAGTGCACTTTTTCTAACCTGCACGATGAATAAATGGTTGTTCGACGTTCATTCATCAAAGTAGAACCAGTGGTCTGACATTATAATCGTTCAATTTTGTAATTTAACTTAGTAAGTCTACTACTCAATTCTCGAATTCACCAGAAGATTATGTAAGTTTATTCCTATTAATAATTATATTTTCACGCTTTGTTGCTTCATCTCAAAATTTTTGTTCCGAATTTTTATCCGTGTCTGAACCGATATTTGTCATCATTGTCCATTTGCATTCATTTGTCTTCGTAATAAAGTATTATATAATTGGGATTTCTTGGATTTGTGTTTTCGAGGGGTTGGCAGAATGAATTGGCGTTTTTCATACTCTATCTTTCGGGTTGGATCAAGCGTAACTCTTTTAGAATAGGTCATAAGTAGATTCAGAAATTGTGTTTGGCAGTCAGTCATCCGGTCTGTAAGACGGGCTATCGGCTAGTCCTTCAATTAAACAATTCATAAAATATCAATTCGAAATTATTTTAGCTTGAAGACGGCAGTCTAATAAAATCGCTCATTTAAATACTTTAGAACATACTAAAAACTAAATATCCGTGTTGTAAACTGTCCGGACATCAAATTGAATCCTATAAAATTTTTGCAAACGTCAAATTATTTGAATATTATGCGTATATATCTTCGGCCGAAATAGTATTATTATATTCAAGATAATTCCGTGTTAAGAATCAATACTTAATCCCAATAATAGTCAGATTTAAATTTTAGTCGAGGCACCATAATCAATCCAATACAGGCACTGTTTTCCATGAATCTAAAGTTGGCAAAGGCAATAAATACGCTTATCGGATGAGGCTCTTGGTGAGACCAGAAATGGAACACAAATCCCTAATGAAGCAGTGCAGAGTTGTTCCATCCAGTGACAATTCAATTCCGAACAGGGTGCTGATGCTGACAACAGTATCAGCTGAAGAGTCGCACAGGAGTCTAATAATGTAGTAGAGAGAGTAGGAGCATTACATGATGGGAATAAACATTCCCAATGGGAATAAACTAAATCGAATGAGCTGATTGAGCGAATTCGTAATTAAGGCGAATTCAGTGTAAATTAAAACCAATTCTGACGTAGGAAGATTGACGTTATCTTTTTAAATCTTGAAAA
Organism: Ceratophysella denticulata; assembly: GCA_034694925.1. Classification (NCBI taxonomy): domain Eukaryota; kingdom Metazoa; phylum Arthropoda; class Collembola; order Poduromorpha; family Hypogastruridae; genus Ceratophysella; species Ceratophysella denticulata. Next base: position 8,502 of record JAQFYT010001435.1, read on the forward strand.
ACACGAACTTCCTTGATTAGAGCAACTCGAACTCCGAGATAAATGGCAAAGATGCCAAACACTAAAACTGTGGGCGCTAAAATTTGAGTAAAAATCAGAAATTGAATAATTGCCGAGGGTGGTACAAGAAAAGTAATAGCATATACTTCAATGAGAATTCAGATTCTTCCTCGCTATAGCAAATTGGTAGAATAGATGAGAGAATATGTAGAACGCAAACTAATAAGTAGTTCAATGTAGCCACTGAAGGTCAGATTTTCATTTTCCACAATAATGTATATGGCTACGGTGCTGTTGGCTAGTCTGTTCTTGAACATGTTTAGTCGCACCGCACGGAAGCTAGCTTGTGTTTGCTGACAATACAAATTGAAATGGAACAAAACTCCTCCCCTCTGCTTTGCCGCTGAATTCAACCGTTCTATGCCCTTCTGGGGGCATTGAGGCACTACAATAGTTTTTTCTTTCAGGGATTACGACGGAGTGAAACTGAAGTTTTTAAAACTCTTGGAAACATCCCACGCAAACCGTTCAGAGATCCAGGATCATATACACTATTTGAAGAATATCTTGCTGCTACAAATTGAAGAATTAGAGGACCCAGATTACGATGTGCCTTTAGACCCAGGTGATCCTCCGGTTGCAACACAGATACAACAGAGAAAAGATGAATTTGTGCAAAAATATCAAGATTTACGGACAGCGATGGCAATGATAGGAATCGTGTACTCTTCAAGCGGGTCCGAAGATGGCGAAGATTCCGATGATGGCGATGATTCCGGAGATAGTGATGGCGAAGACAGGAATGAAGTTTAATTAATCGGTCCCTATTGTAAATCGTGAGTTGTGGCTTTTATGACTAGTTCAAAAAAGAGCCCTCGTTCCTTCCCTATTTAAGGTCTAGTGTACATTTGCAGTCATATGTCTTCGTAATAAAGTAATATATAAGTGGGATTTCTTGGATTTATGTTTTCGAGGGTTTGGCAGAATAAATTGGAGTTTTTCATACTCTATCTTTCGGGTTGGGTCAAGCGTTACTCTTTTAGAAAAGGTCATAAGTAAATTCAGAAATCGTGTTTGGCAGTCATCCAGTCTGTAAGACGGGCTATCGGCTAGTCATTCAATTAAACAATTACGCAGTTACGCTGCTTTTGTAAGATGCGCCTAATTGTCTTTTTATTTTTAAGCATGTCAATCCGCGACTACGGTTGCTAAATTTAAGGCATCTAACAGGGATAGCTGCTCGTGTCGTACTCTCGGTTCCTCCAGTAACCCAGTCACCTGAGAAGAAGTTATTTGAAATTTCGAACTTGAAATTATCTTAATTTACTATGGTGTTTCATCTGTATGAGCATGATTTAATAAGTACACAGGCGGAAATGTATGGAATGAATCAGATATCCGTGAATCTATCATGCGTTCAGTCAAATCGACCTACATTGGCTATATATGCTCCAGATACTCCTAAATAAGTCGATTGATGATATAAAAAAGTCTCAAACCTTTTGCATTTGAATAAGTGACCATCTACCCTTTGACAAACAGCCCGGTGGATTAAATTCCAGCACAACATGTGCTTATATCATTCAGATCTAGAGTCTGCTATAAAATTTCACTGCGGATATTCTGCTGATTGAGTTATATACGAAATGGAAAGCCCTTAGCTACATTTATGAATTTATTAATAAAAACGGGCGAAAGTTTAGATGAACCCATGTATGCAAGGCATGTCGTAATACCTTATATGTCCTAGTAAAGCTTTTATCTGCTTTATGAGTTTTGAAGCCTTTAATTTTGAAGCCGGTTGTTTTGACTTTTTGACGTCAGGTAGACAAGGATGTGTGACGGATACAATAAATCCAGAAATTGCAACTATTCTAACTTGTCTACAATTAGGAATCTCTCAGCATTATGGAATATGGAGGCAGACACATATTAAAATATCTCATTGTGCCAGTAACCTTCTGGTCCCTAGGTGCTGTAAGGAAGTTTTTTTAAAAAAAAAACTATAGGCCTGCATGATTAGGCATCTGTATCATTTTCTTTACAAGAAATATTCATATATCTACTCATTTTGACTTGTAATTGGAAACAGCATGGCTTTATTAAGCACAATTGTTTTGTTCAGCAATCGGCTTAATCGTAAAACTCCTTATATAATTTGAGTCCCGGAACTAACGTGAATTTGTTGACGAAATAATAATAACGTAAGGAAATTCGCATTTATTTGATTACGTATGAAATATTTTTGTTTTTATTTAATTTTATCAAAACAAATCTACAATAAAATAACAAATCTTATTTAAATGTGGAAACGATTTGCTTTTTGCTCTGCATATATTTCAAGTAGGTTATTTGAAGTAATTAGCCTACAGCTTGCCGTCCCATTGTCCCTCATCACCGGGCTTAGCATTGGCCTTATTGAAGGCAATGGATTTCAAGATTTCCTCAGGGATAGGATGTGGTTGAGGTATATGGGGTCCTGTGAATCAATACAGATTTATTTAGTGACCTTTAATCACCGATTCGAAGTGAAGCACATTTTAATTTCAGCAAAAATATTGCATTTATGTAGTACAGTATATTTACCTGATGCTATAAATCCGTTGATATCTGCAATGTATGTTGTTTGAATTGGAGTGCCTTCAGGGCTGGTGTAGACAAATGAGCCCTGTGCTCCCTGTCCTCCGCTTCCTTGTTCCTCTGCCTTGATACCGTTACTAAATAGAAATGTCAATTTTAATAATTAAGAACATTCTAAAGATCGAGTTTTTTTCAAGAAACCATAATAAATGGTTTCATGAAACATAATCGAGAATAACCATGTACTAGGCAAATGGAAAATATTGAATGCTTATGTATTTGCAGTTACTCTGATTCATAAGCCCATCTGTAACTTCCATCTTCCTTGATGTCACTGGATTGACTACGAATCTGTGCAGCTTGTTCCGGGGTTCCTCGTGTAAGTCGGGCTGACTGGGGCACAGTTCCAGCAGTCGCCACGCCGACCAGAGCAACGAGAATTAGCTAGAAAAATAATTAATTTCTGATTTCACTGAGTGAACCTAATTTTCTGCTTTTTTTCAGTTAGAGCTATTGACGCTTTGGAAAATTAAAGAGGGTAATTTCGGAGTTTATTGAGCGTTTGGCAAAAAAAACTACAGCAGAAAAGCATGGCACTGCAAAACATTTGGGCTCCGTTGAAACGAAATGGAAATGTACACCCCGCCTGCACTGTGTTAATATATTTTACGTCTTATTTGCATTTACAGGTTCAGTTTAGTATTTTAACTATATGCATTGAAAGGTCGAAAATGAAAATTAATTATGTTGTGAATACTTCTGCATCAAATGGAATCATCTAATTCAAAATCCATTTCAAATAATTATCAGAACTGTGTGTTTCTCCCAAGAAATAGTAAATATCTATATATGTATAGGTATATTTCGAGTTTTGGAAAGTCAGTAAACAAAATCTATTGTAATTAGGAACCAACGTACGGCGGTTCAGGAAAATGATAAAATTTGTGCAAACATTTTTTTTTAACTTTTTAGTTTTCCGTGCAAATTGCGATCGTTCAAGGAACTGTGTACTCAAACACAAACGAACGGGTAAAATTTCAGTTCTACCACAACATATATATTTTTCTTATCGAGTATTATTCCAAGCACTCTACGATATTAAGCCCCTAATTAAAAATGTGTTAATTGTAAACTCACGAGCTTGACCATGTTGAGCTGAGAAAAATAGGACTCGAACAAGCTAAATTGCTTTGAGTTGACTGAATGATTGTATATTGAAGTGAGTGTATTGCTATTTATATGGAATCCTCTTTGGATTTTTGTATATGAAGATGAGCATTGAAGATTAAGTTGATATCCGGAATTCTGCCTCTGCTCTGATATAAATTATGAATACCACTTTCCATTACTCTGGTATATAATCCAAGGATATCAGCATGTTTATCGTTGGATTCGTTTGTGTACTTGCTTGTTATCAAAATGTAGAGATTACCTTACCGTCTGCTTTTCAGTTAATTTTTGACACAATATCAATAACGAGTTGTAATCCCTACAAAATTGCCTTGCTTGGTGCCAACTACCTTCTCTTAAAGTTTTACATAATTAATTAGTCTGCTTGGCCTGGCCTTCACTTCATTTACATAGTGCATATCGTGAGAGCTGATAAATAGTAAGATGGTTGTAAGTGACAAGTTGACCTTGCATTTACATGAAGATGAAATGCATCACAAAAATGAGACCGATGACATCAAGTACAATTACCCTTTTTCATTGGGATGATTGGTGGTATGTAATATGTGTTCGAAATACTCAATTGTATACAATATAATATACAATACACTGTTTTACATATTTTCATCCAGAAGATTCTTATAAGATAATTTATGCCGTCTGTCCTACTACGTCCGTATTATATCCGTCTGCATATGCAATACTCCTTAATACAGAATCGTTGCGTCAAAAAGATCTTCTAAACAACATATTTAAAATAAATAAGTCAGCAAGGCCAAAAAAACATTTTCAAAAACAAGCCTTACGGCATCTCGGGACCAGAAGGTTACTGGCAGTACGACATTGACTGCATTTTGGTGCTATTGGATTTTTAAGTAAATTATCTGCTTCCGTGTGTTTCTTCTTTGGAACACCAATCGGTTTAACTAGACTTCGTTCATTACGTGATTAAATATGAATTTTGCTTTATTTTGAGTTTTTGATTATTTTTGAAAAAAAATTTTTAGCTTCATAACTCTATCATAGAACAAGACGCGAATTATTTAAATGGAGACATGAAAACAGACGGTATGGGTCATCCTATAAGACCTTCTTAATGAAAAATATGTGCTCAATACAGTTTCCGTGGTTGTAAACATGCGCGATGGAAAAACTTGTGAGGTGCATATTTTTCAAAGCCGTAACAAAGGTCAAAGACACAATGCATATCCTAAGACTATCATTTGGAAGCTAATATAAAAATCCTTTTTAAATGCAAAGATGTGCCATTCGTAAACTAGTGTTTTAAAAGATATAGGTATACAAATTTGTATAATACTTTACCTAGAAGTCCGGTTTCAAAGTCAAGTTAAACTCCAAGCAATGTCACTAACCAGTAACCGTATGGACTCTGGTGGTATTGACTATTCACAGATCGGCCCCGCTGGGTTTATAAATTCCAGTTAGGTTAGGTGAGGTTAGGTTTCTCAAAAGCCCTTCGGGCTTCATCGAAGACCTAACCTAACCTAACTGGAAGTAATAAACTCGCGGGCGTTTCGGAAAACCTAATCTAAATCTAACCATATAGAATGAATCTCAGATGCCGACCTGTGATGTTCTATGCCTCGGAGTAAGCCGTAGAGTAGGGGAAAATCACCACCTGAGTCCATACGGATACTACTGGTTGCTCCCAAAAACACCCCAAACGACCGTTAAAAGATATTTGAGTGTAATACATCAAATTATTCGCATCGATTCCTGAAATTATATATTTAGGATGGACAACGGAACAAGGCAAGGCAAGGTAGAAAGTGATATATGTTGCCGTGCTCTTAACTTTAATTACTAAAAAATTAGGCACCATGTTTATTCATTCTCCAGGAGAGCTGGGCATTGTTGGCGTACCACCCACACCGATAATCGACGTATCTTGTGCCAGCAGCTCTTCACTAAGTGATAAAAGCAATTCTGATGACATCCAAATCGCTTCCCTTCTTGGTGTTGGCTTTCATGATGGAGCCGAAGACTTGCGCTCAAGCACAGAAGACATTGACTCAAATATGGAAGTCTATGAAGGCTTGAATACAGAAAAGCTCAGGCCATACGGCATATTAAGTTGTTTCCGTCGGAGTTCCTGTCCAAACAATCCTTTATCTACCCGTGGTAACTCCAACGACAAAGAGGCCGACGTACGAAGATTATCAAGCCAGAGTTTGTTACCGGATGCATATACTACTAACTTCTCCAGGGATTTTTCGTTCAGCTCTACGTCAGCGTATCCTAAATCCCGTTCACATTCTTTGTTTTCGTCTAAATCAAACGGTGAGCTATCAATTTGGAATTAATTTTAAAAATAATCCTACTTTTATTGTCGTTAGTAGTTTGTAATTTATATTGGGTGTCATTTACAGCGGCAATGGAATAACTTATTTGGCAATGGAATAAATGAAATGGCAATGAAGTATTTCACGCAGCCTAACCTAACTGAATCTAGTTTTTTAACTTTTGAACACCTAGTCAACTTGTTAATTTTGTAACCAACCCAAATTAAAAATAACCTAACCTTACTTATCCTAATTGAATCATTTTTTAGCGTCATTGCCATTTTAGTCATTCTGTTGCCAAAATAGTTTTAACCCATTTATAATGCGGTGATCCCCCCCGTTGCGCTTTTTCTTTTTCCTGTACGTTCAGCTTTCGAGTCTCCTTCCTCAGTTCACCTGTAGATGTGTATTCACAGGTCGGCCCCACTAGGTTTAAAAATTCTAGTTCGGTTAGGTTAGGTTATGTCTTCGATGTAGCCGGAAGGGCTTTTGAGATTCGGGCTTCATCGAAGTACTACTTTACATATTCGCGGGCGTTTCGGAAAACATAACCTAATCTTATAGAATGAATCTCAGATGCCGACCTGTGATTTTCTTTGCTGACCGCAAAGAAAAAAGAAAAACCGCGTCCCTGTCCCTGCCGGCAAAAATTGGTACATATTTTTGGCGCATGTACTTTCCCTGTACTGTAAGTACTTGTATGTAAACTTTTTATAAACCATTTACAGAGCCCAGAGCCGTAGGAACGAACAACAACAGTAGGTACCTAGTTGTTTGAGGTAGTGAGAGACCCGGGTGAATGGTTTGACTTTATCGGGCTAGCGCTCCGCGCAAAGGACCTTACCCTTACCGGATTTGGCGTATTTTCAGGGATTTTGGGCCACTGGGGTGAAAAAACTTTTGTTCTGTTTTTTGCATAAACTCACTCTAGGCATCGCCTAACAACAATTCAATATCATAAAAGTTGATTTTGAAGTGATTTTGGAACCAAAAAAAATTCAAAGATGGCGACCCAAAAAATTATTTTTCGTATGAAGCCCGACATTTGGGAAGTTTTACTTATGTGCGCTGTATTAGTACTAAGTGTAGTATACTGCATATAAGTTTCGTCGTGAGGATATGCCGTTTAAGAAACGCGATTCTCGCCCACGGCGGGATTAAAAAAAATTTTGACCGGGAATCCGATGTAGGATCAAGTTGATATGAATGGTGTTCAACTACTACTATCTAGTACTATCATATAAAACACTAATATCACCACTTCTCAGCGCATTACGAGAATAAAAATTTTTTGTGGCCCTCTTGTGGAATTTTTTTATGTACCAAAATAACTTCAAAGTCAACTTTTATGATGTTGAATTGTTGTTAGGCGATGCCTCTTAGAGAGTTTATGAAAAAAAAAACAGAACAAAATTTTTTTCACCCCAGTGGCCCAAAATCCCAGAAAATAGGCCAAATCCGGTAAGGTCCTATAAAATCCCACTTATCACATTATATTGTTAGGTTTAGTTTGGACGGCCGTCTGTTAGGTGTAGCTCCGGGCGAGTTAGGTTGGTGGGGAGTGTGGCAAGTGTAATTACGATCTTTCTGATCCTCTCGCGTCCGATGATTCCATCATCAATTCCGAGGAAGAATTAGAACAGGGTTATATCCCTTAGCGCCAGCTCTGTTTTGCCACATCGTCAACGAGCTGGTCACTGGTGTACAGAATTGTGTCCCATATTTTCCCGTATCTTTCCTCAATCTCCTGTCCCTTGACTTCACCCTTCTCTTTCCTCAATCTCCTGTCCCTTGACTTCACCCTTCTCTTTCAAGTCTCCTGTTCCTTGACTTCACCCTTCTCTTTCCTCAATCTTCTGTCCCTTGACTTCACCCTTCTCTTTCCTCAATCTCCTGTCCCTTGACTTCACCCTTCTCTTTCCTCAATCTCCTGTCCCTTGACTTCACCCTTCTCT
>JAQFYT010001436.1:0-16508 GCA_034694925.1 Ceratophysella denticulata
GTTTTGAACATATATTTTTTGAAATCCGTAATAAAAATTTTTGACCCAATATGACATGGTAACATGTACCCTTATGAGGACTTAAATATGACAAAATTTGAAAATTTCGAGTAGACGTCAAAAATGAACGTTTTGAACATATATTTTTTGAAATCCGTAATAAAATTTTTTGACCCCTAATCGGACTAAAATCAAATTTACTGCCATACAGACTTATTGCACAAGTCTTCTTTTTATTTTTCGTGGCAGATTCTATTTTCTCATGGCACGTTTATATATTTCCCTTAATTAAAATTACTTCATTTCAACAGGTGAATGGCCCGATGATGATCAGTACAATTTGCCTGAAGGAAGTCTGGCTAAACTCGATGTTCACTTGATTGAGGAGTTCAAGAAATACTATTTGGGTGAGCACGAATGTGTTACAAGTCACTAAGTACAACATATATGTAATTACCTACATGTTACCGTGTATGTCCTTATTCCTTAATCTTGAATACACTCTGGACTTCATATTTTATGCAGGCTCTGACGAAGAACGTGAGGATGTCAAGAAAATGTACATCAAATACAAAGGGAATATTTTGGATGTGATTGAACACGTGTTCTTTGCTGAGATTCTATCGGATGAGGACAGAATCCAAGGAATTGTCAATGATCTCATTGACAAGAAAGAAATTAAAGCAATTAAACCAAAGGGTGATTTTACAGCTGAACGGAAGATGCGGATCAAACGAGTAAATTATGAATTATAATATCAGTGAATGAGTGCTGTCAATGTCAATGTCGTGTTTTCAATACTTAATAAATTTAATGTCAATTATTTTGAAATAGGCCACGAAAGAGGCTGCTGAGGCAGAAGAAGAACTTGAACGAATGGGTCTCCAGCCGGGCGGCGGTTTATCTGACCTTTCTGCTGCAATTATGGCTCGACGGGCTCCAGCAAGTAATTCCTTTTTGGATAATTTGGAAAAGAAATACTCAGACCTGGAGAAACAACCTCGTTCTAAACGTTCTCGCCGTGAAAAGTGATCAATTTACTGAAAAACTTCCTTGTTTAATACTCTCCGCCTATAACGTATTTTATATTGTATTATCATATTTTTGCACCTTCTTGAGCATCTGGCTGAGTAGCTTTTAAAATTTACAATTTTTCAAAATTCATTGTGCGATTAGAATTTGAAAATACGACGAATAAATCCTCTCCTAGTGCATTCGTAATAACAAATAAATTCTGCTATCCACCGCAAAGGAATAACGCAACGAATCCTGAGTTTAAATTGAATTTTTAATTTTACCATATTACTCAATGCAACAAATGCATTAACCCTCAAAGGGCCGGCCAATTTTTTCCGAACCCGGCGCCGAGCATGTATACGATTATATACACATTCGTACATGCTCTAACATTACCGACATGCCAAATTCTCTAAACCGGATACTTTTCTGGTTGTGTTATGGCATGTGTATATAATTGTATACACGGTCGGTTTTTCACATTTTAACATAGGAATTTTCGATCAAACTTAACTAATTATTTTATAAGACGATTTGTATGGGGTTGTATGGCCTAAAATTTGGCCTGAATATTCTCAGATACATTTCTGAGGAATACCAAAAATCCCAGGCGGCTAACTCAAAATTTTCTTCAGAGATTAATTAAAAGAAAAATGTGTATATATCCATATATGCGGTCGGCCCTTTGAGGGTTAATTATGGAAATATCCACGAGAAAAATAAAGTCATGGCGTATACAATTAGATTAAATAAATTAAATATGATGTCTAGAAAATTGGAAGGATAAACATTTACTTGTGATTGTTTACCATTCATAATTTTAAGTGTTTATAGTCATTAGTTAGCCCACAACAGTAACAGTGAGGCTGAATATGTACAACTAACCACCAACATTGTAATACGTGCGCTTCCAATATAGCCAAGTACATAAATTGCTTGAAAAGTGTTAATACATACTATCCCAATTGTCAAGTAGCTTTCGAATATCATGAATTTCGCCAAACATTTCGAAAACTGCTGTTTGTAACTTCTTGCCAGCTTTTTCCAAACGTTGAATCCGAGCTTCCACTGTCATGTCAAGTTCCATTATCAATTATTGGCTGGCTAGAAACGAAAGTTAATTGTAAATCTGGGTAAACCAAAGGCTTGTCGTTCAATGATAATTGTGCACAAGATTCCAGATAACTGTAAGGTATGATGCACTTAATACCAAATTCCAACCGACAACCGATGACCGAGAAAGTTGAATTTCGCTCTAGACTCCAATCAAGAATTGTCGGACTCTTGACCTGGATCCGACCTGACCGTGTTAATCAAGAATTATCGCAGCGACGACAGACGACAAGAACAAAACTCCGGAGTCAGTCGGACAATTTTATGTTTAACCGGGGTACCTTGACGACAGTTTGTTTGGTGGCGTGTACTTCGTGAAACAAGCACCGCCAAACAAACAACTTCATGGAAAACCCTGAAAAATTTGTCAAGGACTTTATTTTGTCGTCGTTATTTTGCTCGCTTTTTCCTTCTCGGTACTGGGACTGGGATGGGGATGACTGCTACTCTGGATTCATTCTTTGGAGCCAAGTGAAACTCACATTTTAGTTCGTAGAGAACCCACCAAATTTGAGTGCACGATTACTTGCAAACGCGAACGAGTGTGTAGTGGATCTATCGACAAAACTAGGATTGTTGCGTTTACATTTCGACTTGACCTTCACGACCTCACCCGCTTATTATTGACTTTTGGAACAGGTCACCAAGTACTGCCTGACACGGAACCGGTGGTGTTTCAGATGGAGGAGTTCTCACGAGATCCATGGTAAGAAAAAAGAAAAATGCATATGTTACGGTTTGTAGGTAAACCTGGCACGGTTAAGTTAATAACCGAACCGGTTCGTATATAATAATATTGTTTACGGATGTATTGGGTAAAGTCAGAATATACCAAGCAAGCATGAAAACGTAAAATATGGCTTCTGAAGCACAATTTTTCGCTATTTCCAATGCTTCCATTTAGTATTCGGTAAATCCAGGTATTCATGTCCAAAATGGCGGATTATCACGGTGATACTGCGGGTCGCATGCATCATTTGAATATTTCACCATGTTCCTTTGATTTTAATGTCGTGATGATCACAGTATTGGAAAGAGCGTAAAAATTTGCTTCTGAAGCCATAATTGGTGATTTCATATTTCCTTATTAATCAGACTTTTTCCCATAAATCCGTAAACAATATTATATACGAACCGGTTCGGTTATAACCGTGTGCCAAGTTTATATACATACAAACCGTAACACATACATCTATACTTCCGTTAGTGTTAATGTCAATTAAAAAAATGATTGCGAATAGTGCAGTGCATGACTATACAGGACAAGTTCCTTGATTTTTATGAAATTAGTCTAATCGTAAAGTTCGATCAGGTCAAGAAATATCAATAACTACTTTAGTATATCCTAACCAATTACCTACTATAATTACATTGTGCATTGCGTCTTGCGTCATCCGCGTGTAGCTGGTGGCAATCTCAATCGCCTGAAGCTTGAAGGAATATTAACTGTTACTACAATAACTCAAGAATACCCGAAATATGAATGGCTGCACATTTTCACTTCAAAATTCCGCCGCGGGCACAAACCACTGACTGATAATCGAACCGATAAGTTATTACTTTAATACATACATTATTTTTACATTAAATAATTGAATTTCAGTCCCTGGCGGATAGTTGAAGATTGCGGAGCAGCCTTTACGATGGGGATCTTTGGAGGGTCCGTTTTCCAGGCCATCAAAGGGTTTCGAAACTCTCCAGCCGGTCTCATATATCGAATGAAGGGAAGTTTGGGGGCCGTCAAGGCCCGAGCTCCAATCCTCGGTGGGACCTTTGCGGTTTGGGGTGGCCTTTTCTCAACTATAGACTGCTCCCTTACTAAAATCCGGCGTAAGGAGGACCCATGGAATGGTATCCTGAGTGGAGCGGTTACTGGTGGAATTATGGCTGCTCGAGCTGGGCCAAGCATGATGGTCGGAAGTGCACTCATTGGTGGCGTCCTCTTGGCTATGATGGAAGGTGCCAGTATCATTTATACCCGCATGACGGCACACCAGTTCCGTCCTCCCACCATGGTATATATTTTTCTGAAATAATAATTTTATCTACCTACGTCCATCCACTTTTATTTCAGCTGTGAAGTTTCTATAATAATTTATTACCACTATCCAGGAAGAACAACTAGAAATGATGGAATTCATCGAAATGTTGAAGAAGGACCCGAACTTCCCCCGTGGCCAGCCTCTGTCGTCCTCAGAAGAGCAACCGTAGTAAATCAGTAATCAAAATCAACAGTAGGACCACACATCCTGTTAAGTACTAAACTTCAGAATATACAACCGTAGTCATATTGGACAGGATCTCATCTTCGACTTGTGACCCTGTGTTTAATGTTCTTATACTAGTCTCTGCTACTTATACCTGGCGGCCCAATCCTGACCCTCCAGATCGTTCTATATCCTTATAATATGTTTGTACTATGTACTATGAATCACGTAACGCGAAGGAAATAAATTCCAACTATTTATCAAATTAGTATAGAACTGCACGGAAAATAACCACTTTTGATTTATTTTTCATAGATTTGATGCAAAAGATAGAAAGTGCCACTAAAAAACTTCATATTTCCTGCATTCAACGTTTGCACAATCAATCATCGTATATTGTCGTTTCTCAAGTTTCTACTGTTGTCTACCATACGGCACGGTTGGTTGTTGACTTTCGACTGGCATTCGGGCTATTTTTAAGTGCAGTGTGTACGCATCACCATCTAAGCGTACAAATCATCGCGTCATGCATTGTTCGCGCGATACCAGAATTTCATAATCGTATAGGTTTCGGTTCCTATTTGTAAATTCGTGCTTGCGTGGCGTTTTGTGATTGCACAACCAGGTTACTGTATTTTGTAACAATCTCATAAAGGGTGATGGTTATGAAATATTGATACATTATTGAGGGCGTGAAATATACGCTTCTAAAGATATACCGATTCATCAAAAGAAATACCGATTGCACCAAAAGAAATCTCATAACCTAACCAGAATTGATAGAATTATACTCGCCTTTCTGTATTTCTTTCGACGAAATCGGTATTTCTTTTCAGGCATAAATATTTCCCCATTATTGAGGCGGCGATAGAGTATACAGAGCTAGCTGCTGGTACTTGTAACCAAAAGCATGGATGCATAATCTGAAGGCGTCGTAAAGATAACTTCAATCGCCCTATACAATTAACGTCGTGTAATTTGTAACTCGATTTACGAAAGAGTTCGTTCTAGTTAATACAAAGTAAGGTCAGTTGTGTGTTTTTATGGTGTTATGGAAATGTATATTAGTCCTAAATTCAATGAATTAACAGCATTTTCTTGAAATATTGTCTGATTGAGAAATATACATAAATCAAACTGGGAAAACCAACGGTTAGTCGTTCAATCCAGTTCAATCATAATTATGCAGAAGATTCTAGAGTACTATAAACTGTATTGAACTTAATATCAAATTCCAACCAAAAAGTTGAAAAAGTCGCTCGAGGCTCTGAGCAGAAACTATGGGACGCTTGACCTGGGCCTGACCTGACCTCCAGTAATCGGATTATAGTCAGCGATGAGAGAGAACTACAAAACTCCAGACTCGGACAACTTTACGTTCAACCAGGATACCTTGGCGATAGTGTGTTGTTTGTTTGGTGGCGCGTGCTTCGTGAAACAATAAGCGACCAAACAACTCCTATAAAATACATAATTTATAATGGAAATTTCGACAAGGACTTTATTTTGGCGTCGCTCTTTTGCTTGCTGTAGAAGGTATACTCTCGGAAGTACTGTTGACTGTTGTGGATTCTTTTTGGAGCCAAGTGAAACTCACATTTTAGTTCGTAGAGAAGCCGCCAAATTCGAGTGCACGATTACCGCAACACCGTGAGTAAGTGACTCCGGCGACCTTTCGATAAACTTCTTGACCATCACGGTTCAACCCGCTTATTATTGAGTTTTGGAACAGGTCACCAAGCGCTGACTACCTCCGACCTATATTTCAATGAAGGACTTCTCACAAGAGCCATGGTAAGCATAATGCATACATTTATCCTTGCGGTCGTGTTAATGACAATTAAAAATATTGATTGTGAATAGGAGCAGTATTGGGCTATACAGGACAGAAACGTTGATATTCATAAAAAATTAGGCTAATCGTAAAGTCGGGCTTTTCTTTAATTCATAATTTGGATTATGTTAGGTCAAGTTTCTCCTGCGTGCCCTTCTGTCACTTGAAGAATTAAGATCTAACCTAAACTAACCCGAATTAAGAAAAGTACTCCGCGTAGGTACGCGTAAGAAAACCTAACCTCAGTAATTAAATGTTGCCACGTCGTTTTGGGGCGTAGAAGGGGGCGCAGAATACCAAAACCAAGGATAACAGAACTACATATTGATGACTGATAACCGAACCGATGCGATAAGTTATTACTTAATTAAATTGTTTTTACATTAAATAATTGAATTTCAGTCCCTGGCGGATAGTTGAGGACTGCGGAGGAGCCTTTACGTTGGGAGCCATTGGAGGATCCGTTTTCCAGGCTATCAAAGGGTTTCGAAACTCTCCAGCCGGTCTCACAAATCGAATGAAAGGAAGTTTCGGGGCCATGAAAGTCCGAGCTCCAATCATCGGTGGGACCTTTGCCGCTTGGGGTGGTCTTTTCGCAACTATAGACTGCTCCCTTATTAAAATCCGGGGTAAGGAGGACCCATGGAATTCGATCATGAGTGGAGCGGCGACTGCTGGGATTGTGGCTGCCCGAGCTGGGCCAAGGGCGATGGTCGGAAGTGCATTCATTGGTGGAGCCTTCTTGGCTATGATTGAGGGTGCCAGTATCCTTTTTCACCGCGTCACGGCCAAACAGTTCCGACCTATCACCCCGGTAAGTAATATTCTGAACTAATAATTTATCTACGTCCAACTATGTTTATTTCAGCTGTGAAATTCGTCAACTTTCAATCACAATTTTCAATTTATTACCACTATCCAGGAAGAACATCTAGAAATGATTGAATTCATCGAAATGTTGAAGAAGGACCCGAACTTCCCCGGTGGCCAGCCTCTGTCGTCCTCAGAAGAGCAACCGTAGTAAATCAGTAATCAAAATCAACTGTAGGACCACACATCCTGTTAAGTACTAAACTTCAGAATATACAACCGTAGTCATATTGGACAGGATCTCATCTTCGACTTGTGACCCTGTGTTTAATGTTCTTATACTAGTCTCTGCTACTTATACCTGGCGGCCCAATCCTGACCCTCCAGATCGTTCTATATCCTTATAATATGTTTGTACTATGTACTATGAATCACGTAACGCGAAGGAAATAAATTCCAACTATTTATCAAATTAGTTTAGTATAAAACTGCACGGAAAATAACCACTTTTGATTCATTTTTAATAGATTTGATGCAAAAGATAGAAAGTGCCACTAAACAACTTTATATTTCCCGCATTCAACGTTTGCACAATCAATCATCGTATATTGTCGTTTCTCAAGTCGTTTCTACTGTTGTCTACCATACGGCACGGTTGGTTGTTGACTTTCGACTGGCATTCGGGCTGTTTTTAAATGCAGTGTGTACGCATCATCATCTAAAAGCTTACAAATCATCGCGTCATGCATTGTTCGCGCGATACCTGAATTCCATAATCGTATAGGTTTCGGTTCCTATTTGTAAATTCGTGCTTGCGTGGCGTTTTGTTATTGCACAACCTGGTTACTGTATTTCGTAACAATCTCATAAAGGGTGATGGTTATGAAATATTGATACATTATTGAGGCGGCGATAGAGTATACAGAGCTAGCTGCTGGTACTTGTAACCAGAAGCATGGATGCATAATCTGAAGACGTCGTAAGGGTAACTTCAACCGTCGTGTAATTTGTATCTCGATTTACGAAAGAGTTCGCTCATACTAAATACAAAGTTAGGTACGTTGTCTATTGTTATTGTTTTATGCAAATGTATATAAGCCCTAGCTGCAATTACAGCATTTTCTGGAAGAAATATCTAAATGACAAATACACAATAGGTATATAGTATCTTAAAGACAGGTTGCGGAGGTGCTTTTTCTTACTTGCGCCACAGTCTCTCGGTTCAGGCTAGAAGAAAAGAGCGCGAGAAGGAATGTAATCGAGAGACTGTGCTTGCGCTATTTCCTACCAACAGGCTTGCACCTTGCACTCAGCTCAGGTGAATCTGAATTATTCTGTTGTTGTGAAATCGCAGATCAAGCGCTACTGCTGCTCGGATATGACAAGCAAACGACTCTCACTTTTCTTTTCCATCTCCTGCCAATTCGGGTTACTTTTAAATCATCCTATTTCTGATGGCATTCCTATTTATTTGAGTATCACTATTTGTTTTTTTATTATTGAATTTTGATATCTTAAAATACTATAATTTATATTCTGTCAAGTCAGCTCCTATGGCTCCTTCAAGACTAGGAACCCAGATATCAAATGTACGCTCACTTCTTGAATCCATCTACGTATGTATTAACATTGTACCTTATATTGCATTGTAGCCCAGCATTTTACGACAGTCATTGCAAACACAAACATAATATGTAATACTATTATTGAGATCTCATTCTTGAATAGCAACTCAATCTCGTGTCGATGTTCTGTGTATTTCATTTGGATTTTATGGTACTTATAAGAATACCACGACAAATTGTGTTGTCCGATTCTGAATCTAAGGATACAAGCAAATAACTGGCATTTGTGTTGCATCCACATCACATACAAATTAACTCAATTAGGACCCTTAATTGAGTCCACATGCCTATGATTATATGCTTCACGCGCATTGCGCAACTGCATTAATGCATTGAAATTATACAAAATATTTTGACTCCGCACTGCACTGCACTTCGATGCTGAAAATAAACATATTACACAACAATAATGAAATATGGTTGTTCATTTATCAAGGATTGGTTAGCATATATGTCGGGTTCATTTCGACCATTCTGTAATTCAGACCGTTTGTCCAATGAAACTTTAAATACTTCTTCTGGAAACGTTCTCACTCTCACTTCGCTTGAGTGCATATCCTGATAATTCTACTAGGTACGCAAGGACAGAAATTAGGCGGAACACCCACAAACAATCACAAATGCAGTTAACTTTTTGGTAAAACCCATCAATATTTCCAATTGACTATAGCCAAAGTACTTCAATATAATAGGTACATGGTTCAATGATTTATGATTCGGCTTCTTAAAGAGATTAGAATAAAATCTAGGTAATTTTTTCCAAGCGGAGCTGAGCATGAAGGTAGTAAAGACTACAAACTGCAAGTGATTGTTCAAAAAGCTTCCAAGTCTTGCTCCATGCTCATTTCAGAGTTGAAGGCAATCCGAGTAATTCTTGTCCCATCATTGTTGTAAACTGAATATAATTTTTACATGCGGATTGACTGAGATTGGCATGAAAGGGATCTACGCCCACATAATCAATCTTTTCTATCAAATCCCTTGCCTTGTGCTTACTAATTCCGTTTGATTATAACTCCTAGTAATTCAGTTTGATCTAGGAGCCGATTAGTTGGGGCTCTTTTGATGAATGCTACGTGGTGGTTGAAGTTGCAAATTGTAAATGGCATATGCCCTCAAGCTCTTAAATTCATTAAGCGGAGTGATTACTGTCTTGACTTGAGCTCAAGATTGCACATTTGGTCATTGATTTGAGAACATAAACTAAAAGGCGGTTTTCATTAGAGCCATAGAGCCCGAGTCTAATTGATCAAGACATGGCAGTAATGTGAAGGAATTCTAATTTATTCACCAAAAACTCACATTAAATACCCAGATCCATGTTTCAGTTTCGATGTGCAAGTGCTAAAATTTTAGTGCAAAGGAAATGCAAATCTGATAACAACCTGAATAATAGTCTTGGCTTAAATAACGCTGTGAAATCTTTGTCGGCAAATTGTAGAGGCATAGGAATTGTTAGATCTGTATGCTTATACTTACTGCAATTGAGTCTGCCAAAATTCAAAACAAGTCCAGTTTTACGAATGTTCCAAATGCTCAGGGCAATCCAAAATCGATGCGCCATGCATGTTCTTAGACTGTACAGGTGCTTGACTCGCCGATCAAGCAATAATAGGTAGGTTATAAATTTTGCCGATAATTATTACAGCGACGAATTGGCGTGCAATCGCTCTGAGCTGCGTTTTTTGTTACAGTTTTTACAGAAGATGAATGATGATATTTATGAAAAGACTTAAAACAATGCCGCGTGTGCGTATCTTAATATTAGTAGTGTAACACTTAAGACTATGTACTTTCATCACAGAATGCACCTTTTTGCATATAGGTTGAAGAAAAGGATCGTGAGCTGCAAAGCAAACACCTCATGATCATTCATAGCAGCACACAATCCTTCATTGGGAATTACACATATTGTATTATAGGTAATTGTACAAAATAATACACGGTACATGGAAGTTATATTAGTTCCTTATGAGCGTCCTGAACGGCGAATTGCCTCAGAAATCCCTTGTATTCGAGCCATATCTGTTCAATAAACCTAGTTTCTCAACTAATCTATTGGTAATATATTAAGCTGCTCCCTTCGATCAGCGAGAGATGTCTTCGCGTGCCGCCGTGATGACACGCTCTATTATTGTAACGTAAATAAAGTTGGGCATTATGCGTAGCATGCAAATTAATCAAATTGGTACGTATATTTGCAAGAAAACATGTCTTAGACAGATGCAGTAATGAAATCAACATTTCACTGTTACTTTCATCTCGTATTCGAATTTTCAAAACTTGCATTATAACTTGGATCTGAGTGTACGAATACTCGTATTAGTGATAATAATATTACTACCTCAACCTCAATGTCAATACAATAACTAAAGTAAAGTACCCTTATGCATCATTTGGAAAATCCTACTCCACAGTTAAGTCACAATCCTGCTAATCAACTATCACCGGACACGCTTATAACACGAATTATATAGATAGGTACTTGTTCAAAGTAGGTTACCCTTTAGTTGAATCTCGTTAATCCACATATAGGCACTCGTAAATAACTCGGAATTTCTATTACATTTCTATCTATGCATTATGTGTTCTGTGCCCAAGAAAAGTGACATAATAACAAAAGTGAATGCTCCCATCGATAGGTTTAACCGTTTATACATGTATATATTTATGCGTGAAAAACTTGTTTACATTTACTATAGCCCCGGCACCACAATTACAAGTTGCAAGGCAGTCAACAATGAAGGAGAAGATTCTAATCTTTGAGATTAGGTCGATGATGTGAGACGAATCGAAATATTATCAAACTTTTTAGGATTTGTTTTTGAATTGACTGCTTGCCATTATTTAAAGGCGTTAGGATTAGTATGTAAGCATTAGAGTCAGAATCAGACTGCATGGAAGCAGTAGGGGGTGACTTGACTTTAGCCTGGGTGCAATTTAACCCTTATTTTCGGCGTAGTCTGAACAGGAATTACTTTTGACAGGGGTGCGTATATGGATATAAAATCCGTTTGCTCATTCAAACAAGCCAAAACCCTATTGTTAGCACTTTTGAAGCTTCAGCTTCTACCTAGGTACAATACTTTTACTTTCAGATCAAGGAGAGAAAGGGTTTGTTTCACCCTCGGCTGACTATTGTGTCGGCCTACGTTATAGGTCTCACAAAAATCCCTTAACTCAAGTCTTAAGACACTTCTCAAATATCTTAACAGACTGACTTTATAACCAAAAACGTCCTACTTGAGCAGCCAAGAACCAATTTTGGGTCAACCCTCTGACTGACTATGAGTTAAGAGCTCAAAACTTAGGCATTAGTTTGAACATTGAACAGTATATGTACCACCACAACTTAACTACCTATACCACAACCCCACCCACCACCGCAGTTACAATTTACAATTGAAATACAAAAACGTGCTTTACAGCAGCCTAGGACCAAAATTCATGACATAGGACGGCATTGTTTTGAGTATGAATTAATGGATATTTTTAAAGAAAATTTACAGACCAATTTGCTTACAAATGAACTTGTTTATGCATGTATCGATTTTTTTTCTTTTATCTCTTCGACAGTTCTTTCTAAATATGCGTTTTATTAATAATAAGTGTTTTTGAACGGCAAATTTGCTTCAACACAAACTGGTTTTAAAATATATTTTGCTTTCTTTGCATGCTCTCTAACTTTGAAAATATATGCCCTTCTGGTCTTAAAGAAATATACCTAGGCGGAATTGGATTCAAATATCCAGATTGCAGATATTCGCGAATAAATTGTACATGTTTGCTAGTACTAAGACTAAGGCTGGCTGGTTAAGACAATAGGGGTAAAAACATATCATATCCTAAGACTTTGGAGTTTTATTAAGGTTTTTCCCCCCTTTCCCTCAAGTCAGGAGCACTTGTTGGAAAACTCTTGATTTTTATTATATGGTTCCACTAGGCTACCTGGCACTCACTCGACCATCCTTCTCCCTCAACCCCAGTCAAATAATTCAATTTCTCTCTTGAAGACGCAAGGGACGGCGGAGTGACTTTTTGGTGCGGTGGTGGCTTTGGGATTTTTGGGATTATACATATTTCTGTACTATTGCTCCTATGCGGTGACCAAAACCAAATCTACTGCGGAACAATAGGACCAAAACAACAGTCCAAGAATTTTGTAATTGACAACAGTCTTGAGATTGAAATACTTGGTCAGTTATCTCTGGTGACGACGGAAGTTGTGATCCCTTGGGCCGTTCCCAACAATGTGTCTCTGGGTTTCACCCATTACGAGTATTCAAACTCTGAACCGGATCAATAGATAGAAAGTGTACGGAAATAACCCGGGTGAATTAGTGTTCTAAATTCCAGGAAAACCCAAAAATCCAGCGAAAAATATATTGTTCAAATTTGACAATACAAATTTTCCAGAAGTGATATTTACAAGACTAAATTTATATTGGATATTTGGTCAACAATGTGGTAAGTTACAGTTCTGTGGGGCTTACATTTTCATTTTCACGCAAAAAGTGAAATACAGGCTGTGAATCCTTGGAATTGAGTTAAACAGTGGCTTGGCTTGAGGCTTGGCCCAACACCAGTAGACAATGTAATTAATGAATGCAAGAGGCCGCGGAGAAAAAAGTACTATAGTGAAAAAAGCATTGATATTGAAACATTACAACTTATCAAGTTAAGCAGTGCGTTAATGACGGTATCATGTTGAGAACCGTCTAATTGAGATCTTGTACTGTACTGTAGGTACAAAGTACAATAGAAACATGCAGCTGAAGCAATTTTTGGGCTTTCTCTCACATTTTGTCTGTTATTGTGTCAGTTAGCTAAGGATAAGGTAAATACAATACATGAGCGATTTAGGCAAAAATTTCGCTTAAAATAAACTTTAAAGAATGCTATATTATGCCAAGGATTGCGCAAATTTGTCTTAAATTCACGTGCAGTATCAATTTGCGTTAAATCTAATGAGCACATCACTGTCGTAATTAGGAGCTCTCATTAGAAATTGCAGTTTCGAAAAATTACTACACCTCCGTTTATGCTAAACTTAGAAACTACAGCTTTGGCTGTGGCGATTAGCCGCAACGTTTACTAGACTCTTAAGCACTATCTTATGACTAGGTATGTCAATTTTCAATTCAGGAGGGCATTTAGCTGGTGTCTGTTTGCTCTGGTTCCACTTTCATTTTCGTTCAATATTGGCAGTGTTTCAGATTTTGCAATTTGTGACGAATAAATCAAATCAGTCGTTCAAAGTTCGAAGTTATTATGCAAAGGCCGCTGAGCTAATAAATTGTACAACATGTTATTTTATTGACAAAGGGTGAGTGGACTTCCGACGACCGAGGAAATGAATTCTACTTACATACATATGTACATACGCTCCACCTGCTCAGTTTCCTTTTACAATTGAAAGTGAAAACTGGTCTTGTGTAGCCTCTGAGGCAGAAGGAATTTAGTTTATGTATTACATGCATACAATATAATGAAAGATATACATATATAATATAAATGCGGAATTTAATGAACAAGTCTGTGTTCTTCTACTCCTTATGCTACTTCCACAGTAGTAGTAGATGAGATGCCTAGTAGCTGATCTCATAATATTCCGTTTGTTGTAGACAAAAATTCGCCAACAAAAACCAACTCAACTCGATTGTGTCAGGACAGCTTTTTTTATGACAGTTTGTTGTGCTCTTCGTCTTGTGGTTCGTTGCATCATTGGGAGTCATCTTTTAAGTGCATAATATTAGGCATAAAATACACTGTAAATTGTAAAAAGTGCCTTGTAGTATCCCCATGTTCTCTTAAAACTTAAAAAATCTGAATAGGTGTTATTTACTAAATATTTAAATGAGTCACACAGGGTAGTCTTGTTTTATAAAATTTAAATTATTTTCCACATTATATTACGGGGTGTCGTCTGATGATTACAGTGTTTCTTAAAGTTCAGGTTAGATGCCATTGTCACGATTGCGTGAAGCAGTTTCCAAGAATTTGGACCCATGCATGGCATTGTCCAGTGTTCATGCTGATTCGTTTTATGGTATGAATTTTGTTGCTGAAACTCCTCCATGGATGGAATATTAATGGTCATTGGTCTCTGCATGCATTCAGATGTGTGTTTGCATATAGTATGCCCGGTGTCCAGATGTGTGGTTTGGTGCCATGAAAGATGAAATGATAGTTTCGCGCTACGAAGCTGCAGGGGTTAATTTAAGGTCTTTCAACTTAGCATGTGAATTTACATATCTCCAAAATTCTTTCGTAGTCAGTCACGTTAAATTTGCTTTAGAAATATAATTTTAATAATCTCAGAATTTATTTTAAAGGCAAGCATTATCTGGATGTACATTCCTTAGTTATGAATGCGAATAAACGTTTTCTGAACATATTAAAATATAATTTCCAAACTTATAGTTGGACTTAATCTCCAATGCCCCAAATAGGTCAGTTTGAAACATTCCAGATTTACCATTTCATTGCATGACTTGAATCGCATCACAAACAAACAATGCAGCATCCTACATATATCCTCGGCCATCGTACCAGGCATTACTGTTCACGGATGTTTGGACCTTTGGTAACATCCTGCATTTAAAATATCTATTTTGACGTAGATCCAATGCAATATAATTCCCCAAAAATAATTACTGGTAATTAAAGTGTAGTTTGACTACTGTGCGTGTATTTAGATTGAATTGGCTAACCAAATGGTAAATACTAATACCGTTAGCATATCACACGATGATGTGAATGATGAATGGAAGGAAACAAAAGGCAGCTCTGCAACTTGTGTACACACAAACGCCGATCAGTTTTATTTATGTTGTTGAATAGAGGGTGGGGTTATTTTGTGTTGGTAGGTATACAATATACAAAAAGCGATGCACGTACCAGGATAACAGGAAAGATAAACCCTGAAAGAATTAACTTGATTGACACAACTTAACCTCTCACCTTCAGTGGTACCAACAATTCCTTTTGTCTAACTCCTGATCCTGCTACTTTTTGTGTATTCACACTTCTCATTTCACTTTCAACAGTTCTCATTACGAGGTCATTTGCTTAATACTTTTTAATAACACCGCAACCTCAACGTTCCCTTCCAGTACACAACTATGCAATTTTTATTCAAAGTGTCCGGATTTATTTAATAAAATATTTTAAAGCTAGAAAGAGCCATTTTAATTCAAGCCGAGAGCTCACAGATTCATCCACGAGAAGAAAAATATTCTGAAATTTTAGATCCAGCGATGCAAACTTTAAGTTTCGTTGCGCAAATATAACCTAGCCTAATTTTACTATTACTTTTTTAAGAAAATGTATTGGTACGTAACGTTATTGCGTTTTCTAGCTGCTGAGTTAAATTTATTGAGATTCCGCATCAATCAGCTTATCTTGACTTGACCGAAATGGATTATTCCATCCCTGTCTGTATTGAAGTCGCTTAATACAATTACTGCCGGCCTATTACGTGAGGCTCGTATTTGATTACATAATTCGGTGTCCATCGAATCAGGAAGCTTAATCTGCACTTGGCAGATCTATTTCGTAGACGGTAATTTTAGTTATACATAGTCTTAAAACGCCTTATAGCAGCAGCAGCTCGGAACGATGAATACATAATGGTTAGATTATTGTGTCGTGTCGTGAAGTAGCAATATTCTAGAAATAGATTATGCAACACTATGGGATGAAATACATTGATCATTGATGGATTTGAATCGTTGAACAAATCATCGTGCTTCGAGGGAATGGCAGGCGTGAGCAAAGGATTAAAACAAAAGGATTTAGGGCAAAGGGCAATAAATCTGATTCCATCAATACTCATAAAATCCTAATCAGTATATGTATGTATGTATCAGTCAGTGTATGTATGTGGTACGATTATGATTG
>JAQFYT010001437.1:0-16507 GCA_034694925.1 Ceratophysella denticulata
TGCCATGCAGACTTATTGCACAAGTCTTCTTTTTCATGGCAGATTCTATTTTCTCATGACACGTTTATATATTTCCCTAATTTGTAACTCGTCGGTAAGATCTAACGGACACGTACCTTCTGGAGTCGTTTGGGAGCGGTGACCATCTTGTTCCAAGTAAATGACTGACGACGTAATGTGAATGTCAAAGATGACAGACAGACAAAACAGATGATAGAACAATGGAAATGGACGGTTGATGGTCGATGCGATGGTCGACACGACTCTCTTCTGTACCCACAATTTCGTGATGTAAAACTAAATCTCGAACTAAATGACTGATGATGAGTTACTAGTGAATACTAAATGAATTATTGTGAAAGAAGAATGGTCAACGTTAAATTTTTAGAAATTCAGCCTCAATTTTACGAAACGTTTGACGTTCAACGACTGACAACCACAAATGAATTTAAATTCTTAAGTCGATTTTGAATTTCCTTCAGTGAGTCTGTTGACATTTGGCAACGAAACAGGCGCAACTTTTTGAAACCACGGAAACGTTAATTTGGTAGTACAGCAGCGTTTGTTCTTCTTATTTTACTGAACTTCGCTCCGTATCTAAACCAAGCTTAGCGTCTTTTAATTTTTACCTTCGCGGACAGGAATTTTTTTTATTAATTAGTTTAGATTTAGAACCAATATGATCAGGCTAATGATTTAAAAAAAAATCTAATGTGAAAGACCAGTAAGACACTAAAATATGTCTTTCTACCTGAACTTATCTTGAATGTCTCAGTGATATACTTAATTAGATAACTCCTGACCTGCTGCTGATATCTATAAGGACCTATGCATATTTCGGAATGCTCTCCGTAGTAACGAATGCTACCATAGCTGGAGGCTTGAGCTGATTAACTTGATTTGATTAGAATTAGAAATACAAAATCTAAACTGTCATGCACAGGATTACAGACAGACTCTGTATAACGGTTATTGTTTTTGGAATTCGTAGAGTATATTTTCTTTATACCAGTAACTTTTAGCTGTACCAACTTGCTGTATGGAAGGTTGCAGCTTTAAAGCTACACTCCACTTTTTGTAAAACCTTTGATTTTTCTTGCTTACACGCGAATACTTTCAGTTAAATGTACAACTGTATTTAAAGTGATGGCTAGTATTATTTAAGCTTGCGTTTATACTGTTGTTGTGTACTACTGGAAAGCGGCTGTTGGGCTGACGAGGGGTCATTCAATATCTCATACTAATCACGTGCTGTGTACTGTTATTTCTTGTTGTACGACAACGTTTGTTCATCATTCGGCGGATGACCTGAGGTATGTGAAAGCTTATAATTTCATTTTATAATTCAAAAGCGAATTGTTCATTACATACCAATTGAAAATTAATGGAATTAGTAATTTGAAACTCATGCTAGAAAACGGTATCTATGCTATTCAATGCAGGACTGTTTGAAGAATATCTGCTGGTGTGGTGGAACTATCATTTGTATTATGTTGAAATTAGAATTGTAGAATGAAAGTACGACAGCTCAGTTGAACATTGTACATATTATTTGTATTTAGGGTTTAAATATTGAATAGGGTGAAGGGGTATCTATTTCTTATGTAGGTTGAACGTTAAATGCACAAAGCTATCCGGCAATTGACAAGCCTCGATAGAATCTAGACATTCCGCACATAGTGTTCCAAGTTCCAAGGTTAGCCGCTAATTACCTACTGATTCTACATGCTTACATTTGGTATGTACAATTCAATAGATTCTACATTTGAAATGTTCTATGAAATTGTGATCTGTCTATGTCTATTCCAATAGATTCCATGTAGGTATATTTTAGAGCAGCGGAAGGGCTTATTGGGTCAGCCCAAAGAATTAAAAAAGGTAGGCCCAGAACGATTCAGTGCAGTGCAGTGTACAGTTGCAGTATATGTATATGCAGTTATACAAAAGAAGCCAGCAGCAACGCTACTGCAGTTTACCTTATTCGTGGTGTAGATTTTATATGTACTAACTGTGATAAATCAAGTTACAGTGAATCTAAGTAAATTAGGTAGGTTCCTACAAAATTAGTAGGTACCTAGGTTTATTATGCGCAATTTGAAATCGGAGTTCAACGGCGAAATATCTATATTCACACTCCAAATCGTGCTAGGTTAAGAGAAAACGCCTTTCAGTTTTTCTTTATATGTTTATTAAAAACACGCCAGTCCACGCCGATTTTTAAAGATTCAAGGAGACCGGTTTGCTATACGTCTTGAGAATAAAATAAGGCGCCTTAGAATTAGCAATTGTATTGTACACAAAACACGCAGCAATATAATTACAACACAATGCTATCTAATGCATTAAAAGAGCAACCTCGCTCATCTTCAATACAATTTGGCGTCACACGTCACACCACGCATGAATACGAGGCACTTTACATAGTGTGATCTAATTGTGCCAATTTACCAATTTCCATCCATGCATGACTGACCAAAATCACACATTATAGTAGGCAGTAGTGGGTAAATAGCTCATATAAGAATAGCGTAATCTCAGATTGAGTACCGTGCCAATAGCTTAATTTTACTACTCCGTGCTCCGTGCCTTACACCACACGCGTTTAATCCGAGTTTGTATCTCGACACAGCGGACCCAGTTTATCTGCTCTAAAATTAGTTACATTTTCGATAATCAATAAAAAAATATCCGAGTGGCAAGTGGCAGTGGCATTGGCACTGAGTTGAGGTTAGAAAAGTTTGTTTTTATTAGTCAGCCGTAGGTTTGTAGTCCACTCAACATTGGACCACGAGACTGACCACAGGGAAAATTATTCAATATAATACGGCACGAGAGTAAGACTGGCAACTGGTTTTTTGCAGATAAACCCTTCGTGTTTAAGTTTAGTTATATCTACAGTATATGGACCGAATATCCGGTTTTTTATCAAAGTTTCGTTATCCCTGCTGCGGTTGTGTTTGAGTTTGTATACGTATATGTATTCCTTCATATATCTGACTCTGTGTAATTCTTATGTACAAAATTGGCAATGGCCCTATTGCGAATTCTTAAGCGGAGTTGTAAGTACGTCCTCCGGCTGGTCTACGGATTATTATTATTAATCTGCAGTCAATTTGAGTGGTTCCGGCGGCGGGTTCGCTGTTGGTGGGAATATCAGAGAATCGAAATGCGGAGTTATCGGTTTATTGGGAAATCTCAGGCTGCTGTCTCTATTTTAAGGATTCCTACACGGTTTCTTGGAGAAATACATATTGTGAGTTGGATTTTCGGTGCAATTTTTTAAAACAAGTTGAACATACATATTTAATTTAAATTAATTTTCGTAATATGTATTTATTTTTGTGTACAGGTTATCACTGGAATAATCATAGCAGGATGCACTGGGAAAATGGTACATCTTATTCTAGGAATGACCCCGGATGATGCGGATCACAGAAAGCTCGAGGGTAAAAGCCTAAAATTGATTGGGGATATTTACTGGGATCGAAATTTCAAATATGCACTTGCTTGACTATTTACCCATACATATTTTGTATTGATTTCCAGTCGCTGGATTAATTTTCTATTTAATCATCACCTTGATCTCAAGCCTTTGTGACATTGGATTGGCTGTGTTGCTAATTTATGCTGCAAAGCAGGTAAATCTCCAGCATATTGTTGAGACGTATGGCTCAGAATTTCGCAATTTCGAAACACCTATCCTTCCACTCACGGCCCATGCTATTAGCATTACGTGTGAGTGGAAGGATTATGTTTCGAAACTCACGGTCCATGCTATTAGCATTACGTGTGAGTGGAAGGATTAGGTTTCGAAACTCACGGTCCATGCTATTAGCATTACGGATGAGTGGAAGGAAATGGTTTCGAGATTCTGGGCCATCCGTCTCTACAATATATGTACTGAGCAACAGTGAAAAAGTATGTTAATTGGATTTAATGCTTTATATTTCCTAAACACTTTTGAACTTAGAATTCCATCGACAAAAGCTTGATCTGGTACCGTGCAAGTCTCAATCTCCTAATTTTCTTCTGCTTGATCTCACTGGGGTTCGGTGTAATGCTCCAGACAGCATGGATTTTAATGCCGATTATTCCGAATTTAATGTTCAAACCCTTTGCCTTCTGGGTCGTTGGCGGGTACATCGATGATCTCTACACTATTAACGCTAAGCGGATGACTTCCAGGCAAACGAAGCATTTCTATGAAAGTGCTACAGAAGATGAGTCACGTCCGGAAGAAGGTGACGGCGACATGGCAGGTCCAAGTCGAAAAAGAACTATGTTATTGTACGGAGATGACACGGACTCGAGCAATGCCAATGAACAGCAGGAACAGGATTTGGAACGCCGTGCTCTTCTTCTGAAATCGGGCAAACGTGAATCGAAATCTGAACCCGGACTGAATAGTTCTCGAATAACTGCTTCGATTCATGAAGGACCAGTTGTACTTCGTCAGAGTACAATAGCTGAGGTTGAAGAATAGATAATTTATCTGACAACTGTGCTCACAATTGATATTTTTCATATTTTTATAAAGAAAACTTACAGAAAACCAAAATTTTTATAAATCTATCTTCACAGATGCACATATATTGAAACAACTGTTAATAAATTAACTGTAATCAATGACAATTTTACCACGAGCGTGACCAGCAGCGAGTTTTTCGTAGGCTTCAGGTAGATTATCGAATTTGAATGTTTCTTGAATAATGGGTTTTATCT
This sequence comes from Ceratophysella denticulata, assembly GCA_034694925.1. NCBI lineage: Eukaryota > Metazoa > Arthropoda > Collembola > Poduromorpha > Hypogastruridae > Ceratophysella > Ceratophysella denticulata. The sequence goes on from JAQFYT010001437.1 coordinate 4,723, forward strand.
AGAAGATGTGCAGATCAATCACTATTAGTTAAGGCAAATTCACTTTACCATAAAATACCTACCTTTCCAGCTTCGATAAACGGAGTAAACGTTCCGAGCGCCGCTCCAGAAGGAATAAAAAATGCCCATTTCGTTGGAATTCGATCTCGTCCCAAGGATTTCCAATTCTCCCAAACAATGTCATTGAGGTTCCTTGCAAGTCCGCCAACGAGGCCATATTTGTCCATATTCGACAGAAATGGCGGAGACAGCGTAACATACTGACCAGCTACTGGTTTCAAATATTTGCATAGTTCTGGCTGCCGGCTCTGTCCAGTTAAATCGACGATACAGTCATATCTGCGTGGAAATTAAAATATTTGGTAAAAACATTCTAAATTGAGAACACTGCTAAATTGGTTTGTGGTAATGCATTCTTACGGTGAGTGGTTTTTCAGGTATGACTCGTTGTCAGGATCATTGTAGTCGACTATAAAATCAGTTCCAAGCTTGCTCAGGAGTTCTATAGCATCTGCGCTACAAGTTGACACGACCTGGTTCGTACATCGATATTAATTAACTTTGGTCTCATCAAGAGAGTCAATATGCAATAGAGTTTTAATTGAGTATTTTGAACGGCACTAACGTAGGCTCCACGAGTAGTCAAATATTGAATCATAAAATTCCCAACTCCACCCGAACCACCCAAAACGAGGAATTTTTTGTGATTTAAATTTTGATAAGCACCCGTAACATGAATAGCGGACCAAGTGGTTAGTCCAACATACGGAAATGAAGCAGCTTCTATAAAATTCAGATTTCTGGGTTTCTTTTTTACCTGAATAAGGCCAAAATACAATGCTTTAAATTACAAATTCAGACTTCAAAACCGGAAATATCGTTATTACCGTGGACGAAGAAGTGACAACAAACTCAGCATGACTCCCAGTCCTCTGAACCCCGAGAACACCATATACTTCATCTCCTAAATTAAATTCTGTGACCCCGTGTCCCATTTCCTCTACAACACCAGCAAAATCTCTACCTAGGGTCAAGGGAAATTCAATAATACTGCTACGACTCCGACTGGCACATTTTGACAATCCTCCTTCATCCAAATTACGAAGCGCATCGATAGCCGTTGCTCCATATCCTCTAGTCATGGCCACGTCAATGGGATTCACGGAACTGGCAATTACTCGGACTATGATATCGTGAGGATCCCTGAGAAATGGAACTTTGGCTGATTCAGTTAACTGTAGTTCAGTTGGACCGCCGTAAGAATGTAGTTCCCAGCTTCGCATTGTTGACTGGCGTGGGTCTGTTTGAGAAATAATGGTATTTCTAAGATTTAGTATGCTGAACATTATGCCTTTTGACATGTCAAAAATAAAAATAAGGAACTAAATTCGAACTGTAATATTTTTACACCGTTTTCTGTATATTTACAATAAAGCTATAAACCAAAACTAGAACGCTAAACGCGTAATATTTAGAACGTTTCAACGTCTGGGTCATTCTTAATATGAATGTGACAGGCAACAGGTGACAGATTATAAAACACAGGTAAATATCACTCATAAGTAATTTGTAGTACAACCCTTCAAATGCAATTAGGTAACTACTAACTGCTCAATTTTTAGTAAATGTTGAATGTTTAAAGAAATGCACGAGTTTTCAGAGTTAGCCGGTCTCAATGACCTCCTAAAATTCACCGATCAGTTCCCAGTCACCAGTTGTAAATAAATTATAAAAAACCCAAATTCAATTAATTTGAGTTAGGATAGGTTAGAATAAACTAATAATTTGCCCTATTACGCGAATTAGCTCATTAGCTGGTTTTTAGCATTTTCCCACGCTTACTTTTTGAATTTGTGCCCTTGTTTCCTCCAACAGATCCGGTGGCTCTTTCGCTGTCCGCGGAACCAGATAATTCTCGCCTAGAAATAATCGCTATTGACCTCTGACCCAGGACCACACCCAGCCTTGGCAGCAGCCCTCGTCCACAGGTGCACAACATTCTACAGAAACACCGGTGACCGGTAACGATAACTGCCAAATGCAAGAAAACTGTAAATTAAAGTTGAAATATTATTTTGTAGACACTACCAACTACTGCACTGTGTTCTTGCACCAGAAAACAAAACCACGTGTGTGAGCCTCGCACAGATCTCACGATGCCCCGTAACATAAACCAGGTTAGTTCTTTGATCTTGGCGTCGTCGCGTCGGTAATATAGCTGAATCTGTCCCACATAAACTAATTTTGCCCGAAACAAATTTTAGCAGGGTGGCATTTTTCGATGCCATGAAAAAATAGAATATGCCATAAAAAAAGGAGACTTTTGCAATAGGAAACGGAATGCTGCAATAAGTAAAATTGGTTTTTAATTCCAAAGGTTGGGTTAGTTGTTGGTCATTTGGGTACTTATTTCAAAAATCTAACATAACATGTAGAACGGATCAATCTCGTCCGCTAACGTTTTAACCTAACCTAACCTGACAAAAATCAAATTCACTGCCATGCAGACTTATTGCACAAGTCTTCTTTTTCATGGCAGATTCTATTTTCTTATGGCACGTTTATATATTTCCCTTTTTTCGCATTAGGAATTATCAGCTCTGAATAATTCGTACTATGTAATTCTCGATGATTTTTTGAGTACTGATATTATTGGAAGCGGTAGTTCATAAACATACATTATTGGAAGCGGTAGCATATAGCATTAATTACAAAACTCATTCATTATAAATGCATAGGGCAAAATCCGTTTTCCTCACCCAAATACAACTATGGTTTCCCGGCTTATTATTTAGTGATAAATAATACACCTAATTTTAATTTCTGTGAATCGTTTACGTTCTAAGACAATAGCACAGATTCGCAAAGGCACCCTAAATCCAAATGACCTGATAGAAGCTTCGTACGAAAAATTGAACCGACTCCGACATCTCAATGCTTTCACCTACGTCCAGTCCCAGGGTCGGCTTAGGTCCCAAGTTTCTGAAATTAATAAACGAGATGATGCAGCAGCCTTACCCCTCCGCGGAATCCCAGTTGTCATCAAGGATAATTTCTGTGTTCATGGAATGCCTGCTACTTGTGGTTCAAAAATGCTTCAAAATTTTCATCCACCTTATACTGCAACAGTAGTTCAAAAATTAATTGAGGCTGGAGCCATTGTTATTGGAAAAAGTAATATGGATGAGTTTGGCATGGGGTAATTAAAACCACAGGATAGCTATTTAATGTTTAATTAGTACATTATTTAACAAATTTCTTCAAATAAATGTTAGGTGTGGAACTCTGGATAGCATTTTCGGCCCAACTAAAAATGTTTGGGGTTTGGAAGCCTTTCGTTGTAGCGACTATTCGTTTTCAGATTGGAAAATTCCTGGAGGAAGTTCGGGTGGAAGTGCTGTTGCAGTGGCTTCTGGAATTGCATTTGCGTGAGTTAAAATTACATAACCAAAGTACAGCATTCTAAAGCATTTTCAATAATTTGACCTGTTCGGTTCTGACAGTGCCCTAGGTTCTGATACCGGTGGTTCGACCCGAAATCCAGCATCATACTGCGGCGTGGTCGGGCTAAAACCGACCTATGGTCTCTTATCTCGATACGGACTAATTCCATTAGTAAATTCATTGGATGTTCCTGGTATCCTGACGCGAAATATCGAAGATTGTGCCACAATTCTAAGTAATAAAAATGAAGCAATATATATTGTGGAGACGGATAGAATCTAGAAACCCTTTCCTTCCACTCACTGGTCCATGCTATTAACATTACATGTGAGTGAATGGAAGGATAGGTTTTTAGATTCAGAGCCATCCGTTCGTACAATAGCTAGGCATGAACAGAAATCAGTGTGTTTTACCTGGAATTCGGTTAACGCAGTGTTTGAAATTATTTCCGGTACAAATATTAATGCAATTTCAGATATAATCAAAGGATTCGACGAGAATGACTCCACGAGCCATGAACCTGATCTGCCATCCATTGAAATAACTCCAGAACCGTCAATAAAAGGTCTTCGGATAGGAATTCCAGATGATTTCATTTGTCCTGGCATGGATCCCGAAGTAATTCAATGCTGGACGGACATTGCCAATTTATTGGAGAAGAACGGTGCTCAGGTGTCCAATGTGAACTTGCCGCACACAAAGTACTCCATTGCTTGCTACTCCGTCCTCAATCCATGCGAAGTGGCGAGCAATATGGCGAGATATGATGGACTCCGCTTCGGACATAGAAGCCGAAACCCGCCCGTGAATTCTACGGAGAGTTTGTACGCTCAAACTCGGCATGAGGGATTCAACGACGTTGTTCGTGGACGAATTCTGGCTGGGAATTATTTCCTACTCAAAGCGTACGTTCAGAACAAAATTCTTGATCCATTAGCTAAAATTACGTGATACCTGTATCCTGTATTGTATTTCTAAATATAGAAACTACGACAAATACTTTATGCAAGCCATGAAAGTTCGTCGTCTCATTGCCAATGATTTCGAAGCAGTTTGGAAAGACGGTTACGATCTTCTCCTAACTCCCGTGACCCTATCAGCAGCTCCAACTTACAGCGAGTTTGTTCAGAAGGATAGTCGGACACAAACCTCAGTTCAAGACTACTGCACTCAATCTGCAAACATGGCAGGTAGGTATTTAGTTCATTTTATTCAGAAAATAGTCACTGGAAGATTATAGAATATAATTGATTGCAATAACTATTGTAACTTGTAATTGTATTTGACTAACTTTCCATTCCAGGCGTACCAGCCCTGAGTATTCCTATAAAACTAAATCAAGACGGCCTACCATTAAGCCTACAGCTTATCGGACCTAAGTTTAGCGAGAGCAAGTTACTAAATACAGGAAAATACATTGAGAACAATGTACAGTTTCCAGAGTGGAGGTCAAAGTCATCTTTAAATACAAATTAGTTTGTTGCTCTACAGACAACAACGCTTAGTTTTACCATTATGCTTTATACTGTACAAATGAATACATTAGTACAAAGCGAAATAAACTTCGCGCACGGCGACCACAGATGAGGGATATATCTTAATGTTATGGTAGATCTCCGAGCTGTGGTCCACCGCAAACAAGGATTTCTACCTGGCAGAGCACGCACTTCTCTGGGGGCAGGATATTCAGTGTCACATGTATAAAATCAATACAGATTAATAACAGGCTCGCATATCTCCGCCTCTGCAGCAGGAATACGATTAGAAATTAAAGATATAAACTGGCCGCAAAGACGATGTCACGCTTGAGAAGCTTGATACCCTGATTGAACTTCTCCTCAAGCTCTTTATTCCCGATGACCTTAGCGGCTAGTGACATTTGACGTAAAAGCTCTTCTAGCCGTCGCATACAACGAATAATTCCTCCTGTAATTGAAAAAACACAACATTAGCTGAATTTATTACACAGTTTTAAGGTTAAGTCTGTCCGAGTGCCTTGTTAAATTAATTACCTTCAAAAATGTCTGTCATTTCACAAAGCTTAGAAAAAGACGCTCCGTTACACCACTCATGAACCACGTCCATCAAAAAAGGTTTGAATTGATCCACATAAGCATCTTCATCAATGTCCATTTTACATTCTTTGCTCACTTTCACGATTTGACGAGCCATGTCCTAAAAATACGAAAAAACTGTACTTGCGTTTGCCTTTTTGTTTCATCAAAAACAGTGTTTACTAGAAAAGCTATATCGTGAACACCATTCAACCTTCAGGAACGCTCGTGGGTGTGTTCGCTTCACAATCGCTTCTGCCATAAAATTGAGAGAGATTTTTTTAAAAAACATTCCAGTGCGAAGCTACAACGATTCCCGGAAGCGGACTTCCGCTTCCGAGCGGTCTAAAAAAATCCGCTCTCAATGTTTTCGGCCACATCATCGTAAGCTTTCCAAAATATCCTTATTTGTCCAAATCCGTTGAGTTGTGCCAGAGTTATTAGCTCTGATATCGGAGTCTTAAGGACATTACATATTAAAATTGGCTAAAAAATCAACAATTTACCTGCATCATCTTCAGGGCTCCAGATAATTGGTCAGACAATTTAGCAGCATTATTACTTCTCTCGTCACAAACGAGACAACTGAGGAGTGCAACTGTCTGCGGAACATCAATATCGATGAACATTCCATTGAACATCATTTCCGTGAGCAGGAGCTCATCCGCACTTGTGAGCTCACAGGCAACCCGTCCCTTGATTTCAATTACATCGTCCCCTGAAGAATAACCCAATCTTCGTAAAACTCGTTTCCGACATTTCAATTCATCCATTTGTAGAAGTGACTTGGCTCTCCGCAATTCCGCTTTGGCTTCTTGAACTTTATCATAGGCCGCCATTTTCGTGACGTAAAGAGCATGTAGTTCCTGAGTTCCTGGTAATTTGTGTAATACATGAACATTGAGAGCTGCTTCGTAGTTTTTAATTTTTTCACAAAGTTGAGTAAATTCTTCATCCTTAATTTTCATGTCTTTGACTGGGTCGAGGATTGGAACTCCTTCTGGAAATCTTTTCTGGACTTCTTCAATACTTCGAAATGCAGCCATTTTACTTTCACGTGGATCCAGGTTACCCGGTAAATAGAGGCGGGCTTGACTCATTTGTGCTATTGCTTCTAGGGCCACTGGAACTATTTTGACTTCAGTGGGTTCGTTGGGTTTGGCCGGACGGATGTCATTTGTCGACTGGAAGTTACAGGAAGTACATTTTCGAATTTTGTACTTGTAATACTGCGCGCATTTAAAAAAAAACGTATCACTTACCCGAGAATTTGACCCATCACGATGAAGATTAAGAAGAACATCAACAACAAATGCTGGCTCATCCGTAAGCGGATTTGGTTTAGCATTAGCAGGTTTCTCTTGTCTTCCGAACCGAACCACGGCTCCCCAACCGAAGCAATTTTCACCTGATTGAACCTTTTAGACAATAATATGGTTAGTTGGCAATTTGAATGTCAACGGAATCCAACGACAAGGAAGTCCATACTTACATTCACTAATCTACCGGGCTGCATGAACGGAATGACATACTTAGGCTTGGATATAAACGCCTTGAATTCCTTCGCTAAGGTCACGAGTTGCTTACGAAGAACGTAGTATGAAGCAACTTCTTCCTCACGTGGAACCACAATGGCTGCGTATTCCGATTGTGATTTCAAAAGTTCTACAAGGAAATACGATTGAATAACACAAAACACATATAACAGCTAAATCTATAAAACTTGAGCTTACTTTCACAAACACCAGGAACTTGCGAGTAATTTTGGAATTGGTAAAAGCTTCTTTCCATCATAAACTCAGGATTGATTTCCTCCACTCTCATTAAATTGAGAACCATGTTGTACGTGAGATGAAAGGCAGAGTTAATTGCATCTGCAGAGCCTTTCAAAAGTCCACGCCCAACACTTGGACTTATTTTTTCATCCATCATCACGATTGTAATTCCCTTGTCATCAATTCCTCGTCGTCCAGCTCGTCCAGACATTTGAATATACTCTCCTGAAGTAATCTGAATACAGAAATACGAGAAATTACTTTAAAATCTAGATTACAGTATTTAAAAATACATGAAACATGAACCAATTACAATAACTCACCCAACGATAGTCCTTTCCATCGAATTTACGGACATTCGTGAAAAGAACCGTACGAGCCGGCATATTGAGGCCCATTGCGAAAGTCTCAGTAGCAAATAAAACTTTGATTAGTCCTTCGCCGAATAGAATTTCAATTGTTTCTTTGAGCAGGGGCAATAAACCTAATAACATAAACATTAGTTATAAAGGGTATACGACTTCTGATCTGATTCATGTATCAACTCACCGCCATGATGAATTCCAATTCCACGTTTCAAAAGCGGCAAAAGATTTTCAACTTGAGGTAATTTTTGATCATCCTTACTCAAAACATCAATGGCATTTTGAAAAACTTCTTCGACCAATTGCTTGTCATCCGCTAAACAGAAATAATGTGTTATTAGTGCGATTTCATTGAAAATATGATTTATTTAGACAGCTATGAACTAAATGCTTGCTTCCTTACCAGAATTAAAGTCCAATTTCGACATTTGCAGAGCGTAAACTTCACAATCCTTTTTACTAAAACTGAAAACAATAACTGGAGCTAGGTCCCGTTCCATAGCCATTTTGATGACCTTATGACACGGTGACTCTTCACCTTTCATGTGCATTGGTTTACGACCTCCACGTCCACCGCCACCTCCAGCTCCTTCTGTATTTTGTAACATACCCATTGCGGTATTGAAGGCATCTTCACGAAATGTACCCTATCAACAAAATGGCCATAAAATCAAATTCAACGCAGTGTTTTGCGTCATTTCAAAGCATTTGACATTTGACGAATAAAATAAGTGTAAATTAGTAAATTCACTTACGGCTTCATCAACAATGAGATGAATTCCATCAGATCCGGTTGGGAAGATGTAGTGATGCAATGGGACAGGGCGGTACTCCGTGTGAATAACATTACAGGGTTGTTTATGAAGATGCGTAATCCACTGAGCAAACTGAACTGCATTAGGAATTGTTGCTGACAGAAAGACGTAGTGTGTCTTCTGTGGAAGTAGAATAATTGTTTCTTCCCAAACAACCCCTCGTTCCTTGTCTCTCATGTAATGGATTTCATCGAAAACGACCCAACCCACTTCACGCATGATTTCCGAGCCTCGATAGAGCATGTTACGTAAAATCTGTCAGCAAACGAAAACGGTCACAAACACTGTAAAATTTACACAAACAATTAAATTACGGTTACACCTACTTCTGTGGTCATGATGAGGCACCCAGCGGATGGATTGATAGTCACATCACCGGTGATCAAACCCACGTCTTTGAATTCTTCATAGAATTCTCGATACTTTTGATTACTCAAAGCCTTGATTGGAGTCGTGTAAATTACTCGTTGGTTGTCCTTCAGACCTTTAGCAATGGCATATCTGTACAAGTAAATCAATAATAAGCCAATGCTATTGCTAAGCCCATATTTTCTATAAATATTAAACAACCAACTTACTCGGCAACAACAGTTTTTCCAGCCGAAGTATGAGCTGAGACAAGAACAGATTGATAATTGTCCACGCATTGCACGGCCCGCTCCTGGAACAGATCCAATTTGAAGGAATATGTCTTCACTGGCTTGTCAATAGGATGAAGTGGAATGTAGAAAGTATCCTTTGGTGTAGCCACAACATGAGTACAGCCTGAGCCTTCTGGAGTCTCCAATGTTTTCACTTCCACTTGTGGCATGTGTTTTTGAAGAAGATCCAAGTCAGCTTTGAGTTTGTCAGTTTTTCCAAGATGAATATTTCCGTCATTGTAGTGATCAAACTCATCTTCGTCTTCATCTGGTTTCGGTTCCTCCTCGTCATTTTCTTCGGTCTTCACGCTAACTTCAGTAGTGTCAGCTGAAGGAGTAGCCGAGGTTGATTTCTTCGGCGCTGACGTTTGATTCTTTGCGTTTTTCTCTTCTGTTTCAGTTTTGACCACTGGGAGACAATCGAAATCTTTACCAATTTCTTCATCAGATTCTAGTTCTACTGGACAGTCCTTGGTTCCTTCTTCTTTTTTCATTTTCTTGGCCAAATTGCCTGTTTCTCTGTAAAAACAGTGCTCACATATTAGATTACATGTGCTATCTCAAGTCAAGGTACCGGATTAAAACGGACTTGACGGCGCAAAACGCAAAGTTAGAATGCACATCGTGGTACACGTTTGACCACAAAAACAAATATCAAAGTAAACTTACTCGCCAGATTCAGAATCGACGGAATGTTTCTTGCTGGTGACTATTGAAGTAGAAGCCACCACCACGTTCTCTACTGGAACTTCTTCAACAACGCTAAATCACAATATTCAAAATTTGACATTGCTTTGATGGCAGTTAAATTAAATAAGCACAGAAAGTACTTACTCGTCATCAAGTTCCACAGGCTGATCATGGCTGCCAACCTCCCCTCTGTAAAAAACACACAATCATTGAACATGAAAAAACTGTGCGTACGTACGGTAAAGTGTACTACTTCATAAACAGAATTACACGCAATAAAGAATTAAGAATTAGATATGTGAAAAATTAATGATTTTACCTTTGACCCTTGACCTTCTTCCGGGCTGCTAATTTGGCTGGATTCTTTTTCTTTCGTTTCCCTGCAGTTGGTTCTTCTTCAAATACGGCAAAGAGTTCATCGGAACCGAACAAATCCGCCATGATAACGGTAGATGTGATGTTTTGTGATGCTAAGCTATAAAATTAAAACGTAATCTTGTTAGCCCAAATTTCTGTGTTTCAGTCAAAGTCGTTTGAGTGCTAAGTATATGCTTTTCAAAGCAACACTGAAACTAAAAAACGAAACATATATATAAGGTAAGGTACGCGTGTTATGTGCGCCCCCGTGATTGCATGCTACTACTTGTTAATCACTTGTTTAACCTAACCTACGACCTAATGGTGAATGGTATTCATATTATTGTTAATTAGATTAGATTGAAAAAAATATGTGATCGCGGAACCGCACGTAACATGTGACATGTGTGTGTACCTTGAATAACTTGTGACTTGGTACGTACAACATAACATGAAATACTTAACATGAGCAGGCATGCCAAACACTTGCAACTTGACACTACTGTGTACTTATACTAAATGCTCTGCATGGTGTTCTGGTCCTGCCACCTGTCACCTGTATTAATAGGGCCAGAACCTATGACCTAGGCTATGTCACTGTCACTGTTGACTGACTGTTGACTGACTGTTGACTGTCAACTGTATGTTATGTAATGCTAATCACTAATGGTAATGTCAAAAGTTGAAACTGCTTGCATGTTGCATATTAAAATGATACAATCAGTTATTTACAATCTAATCCACGCTACCTTACCTTGTTTGTCACCTGTCACCTGTTGCCCGTCACTTGTGATTGTGATGACTGATCAGCGATGAGCCTGTCAACTTTTGACGTTCAACGTTACCGGTTTCCGGTCACTGCTGGTACACCTACTTTGACGATTTGACCTCAAGTCAAGATTCCTAAACACCACGATGTCAGATGTATGACGGACGACCCACCTTTAGCCAGTAGCTATACTTTTGTAGAACAGGCACCGAAGAACGAGAACACCTCCAATCTGCAAAATTAAATGAAAAATTAAAGTCAAAGTTTGCTATTTTTAAGGATTTTATTCCCCGCGTGGGATCAGCACAGCATTGAAACTTTTAAAACTCGCGCATTCCAGGCCCGAACTCACTTCGGCGAGGTAGGGTTGCGTTCACTAACACGATTACAATAGCAAGGTACGAGACTTCTACCCGGATTGCCGAGCTTTTAAAGTATGGATACGGGAGTAAAATAACTCCTAAACTCCTAACCCTAACTAAACTAAATACAGTAAAAAGTAATAAACTAATTACAGTAACACGGCGATCCTGAAACTTTAAACATACCAGAAAATAAACTATTTAAACTTACAATCTGATCTAAGAATAACAGGTATTATTGCATATTTGCGGAACACGGTTAAGGAAATGACGCGCAACTAACGAGCAACGGGTTACAGAGTAAGAATGGGTGGCATTCTTCGATGCCATGAAAAAATAGAATATTCCATGAAAAAGAAGACTTTTGCAAAAGGAAATGGAATGCTGCAATAAGTAAAATTGGTCTATAATTCCAAAAAGGTTAGGTTAGTTGTTTGTCATTTGTGTATTTCAAAAATCTAACCTAACCTGTAGAACGGATCAATCTCGTCCGCTAACGTTTTAACCTAACCT
>JAQFYT010001438.1:0-16502 GCA_034694925.1 Ceratophysella denticulata
GGTAGCTTGGTTTGGTTTGGCAACAGGGTAGCTTGGTTCACTGCGGCTTGGATTTTTTACACCAGCTCAGGCAACTTGTTATTGGGCAAAAGACTCGGACGGATCTGGGACAATAGGGACGCACGAGTGCTTTCGGCAAAAGAATAAAGTTGACTGATATTTTTTCAAAAATCACAAGCCTTTTTATATTAAACTTTTACCAATTTTATGGTAGGGTCGGAATATTCTAAGGAATACCGACCTGCGAAAACATGAAAATGTACTTAAGCCATAAAAAAAAGGTAAAAAAAAATAAAGCCATAAAAAAAAAGGTCAAAAAAGCCATAAAAGTCAAAAAAATAAAGCCAATAAAAAGGTCGCTTTACCTAGACCCTCATAAAAAGGTCATAAAACAGGTAACAAGGGTCGGGCGGGCCCACTCGCCAGGACCCTTATGTACCATTGGGCACGAGATGCATTGGTCATGAGGTGTACTGGTCACGAGGTGTATTGGTCATGAGGTGTAGGGGTGGCCGCGAGGTCGGATCATACACGCTCTGGTCACGAGGTGCATTGGTCATGAGGTGTAGGGCTACGAGGTGGTCATGAGATGCATTGGTCATGAGGTGTAGGGGCGGCCGCGAGGTCGGATCATACACGCTCTGGTCACGAGGTGCATTGGTCATGAGGTGTAGGGTGGCCGCGAGGTCTTATTAACCACTCTACTTACTGCATTGTAGTTTTTAGTTTTATTCGAATATATAGGAATAATATGATTATGCTTAATATCCAATTCTGTAATCGATAGATCGAAAGACCGAGATATAATTGAGTTTAGACAATAATATGTGTTCAACATTATATAACTCCAATTCTAATACCATGTTTGTATTTGGTATTCAGGAAGGATCGATGGTCTAAAATTGCTCCGCTTTTATCTCGACGCTCCAGATGTGCTGTGGGAAGTGTTGGACGGATGCTGTATGCAGTGGGCGGGTAATTCACTGCAGTAGTGGCTTGGCTATCGTCTATCGTATGGCATAGCGTTAAGGCTATACTCATGTTTTGAATTCTAACGGAATCAAGTAACGTTAGCTAATTTGACAAACATAGTCCAGGGAACTGATTCTAATTGCACAGTTCGGAATTGGTGATATAGCCTTAAATAATTTTGGTAGGCATCCAATCCAATAAAGTACCTGTTTTATGTTCCATGAAGCTATGACGGACAGGGTGACCTCGCCACGGCGGAATGCTACAATCCAAGGACGAATACATGGAGTCACATTACTCCGATGGGAACGAAACGATCTTGCTTAGGACTCTGTTCCATGGACGGCTTGCTCTATGCTGTTGGTATGGACTGGAAGTAACATAAGACTCGTAGTAGATCCGATTTAAATTGTATTTCTCGAACTGAAAGATTCCTGGGTAATCTCTCTAGGCGGATACGACGGGGCTTCATGCCTCTCCTCGGCGGAGCGCTATGACCCACTCACAGGTACATGGAGCTGCTGCCCGGCTCTGTCACAGCGTCGGCGTTATTGCCGTCTTGCGGCATTAGGTAAGACAATTAAGTGACTATTCTAATTCTTTTCTGAATCTGAGCCCGTTGCTCGTGCTATCGCAGATCAGGGTACATGTGTGATGCACGCTACGGGAATACGGTGCAGACCACATACTCCGTAACTAGAAGTAAATCGCAACTTTTACCACTTTCTCCAGAAGTGAAAGTCCGGCGCTATTGTCAGGATCAGGAAGGGTGATCCAGGCTCTGTAGTTAAGACGCTATAAGCTTAATTCGCTCAAATAAAGAGATATTGAATTTATGATAGGTTTCATAATAAAAACCTCGGGTGTCAAACCTAACCTACCATAACGTGCTGACCCTAGAAGTGACAGTTCAAATTTAAATAAACCTGCCTTAACTCGAATCATCGCCGCACGCATTGTTTGATGTGATCTAAGATCTAATCGCCCGTGCGTGCAAACAGTGCATGATTTTCACCCTGGGAGAAAGCAGAGAAAGTTCGATTAGTGCATTCGATCGGTTGACAGGTTGTAGATCGCATATGCAAGTACACTTTCACTTCTGAAGAAAGCAGGGGAACCCGTGATTTGACAACTTGATCTATATATCGACCAGATTGGTTTATTTACTTGAACTGCTGTGTTCAATTAGATTAGGAAGTCTCAACACAGTATGCAATCTACAGCCCATTCAGACAGGTTTCTGAAAGAAAACATAATAAAACTGTAATTGACTGTTTTCAGAGGGAAGTATTTGGGTGGTGGGTGGTTTAGATGCGAGCAATGCATTGGCTGCTGTGGAACGATTGGATCCGCGTGAAGGGAAATGGGTTTCGGTCCCTGCACTTTCCCAGCGGAGATCTTCCGCCGGACTCGCAGCTCTGGGTAAATGAGAAAATATAATGGAGAAAGCACGCTTTCTCCTGCACTGCAATAATAATAACTAATGATGATTTGATTATGATTAACTGAGAAAAACTTTTCTTGTTTGGAATGTTTTCTCATGCTTAGATGGCTGTTTGTATTGTGTCGGAGGCTCAGACGGTAAGAATATAAAATAAATAAGCACGAAGTTACTGCACGTAAAGTTCTGCGAGAGAAAGCACACGTTAACGCAAGAGTTTGTATGTATTTGTATTTGTTCAGGAAGCAGCACTCTCCAGAGTGCGGAAAAATTCGATCCAAGGCGTTTGAGATGGGAAACAGTGGTTCCGATGCACACTAGGAGGTAGGCTAATAGTATACAAGCACAATGCCCGTGACCTACATTTTGCTCTATTGCGTGCAGGATGCCGGAAATAATACGCAATTTTTAACTAGGTACATGCATGAATTGGTAACTGTGGACGAGACGTATTTGTACGCAATTGGGGGCAATGACGGCTCGGCCAGTCTTTCAACAGTGGAAAGATACGATCCCAAGTAAGTTAAGGATTCAGTATGAGCAAGACCTTAAAGCAACCATAATTACACGCGGCACATGGGCAACGTTGTACAATTCGTAAATTCTGAATTACAGGGAAAACAAATGGACCGTCAAGAACCCGATGCTGACCAGGCGAGCCAGCCTGGGTGCAGCGGTTCTGGATTGCTTGGAAATGGACGTGAATCCAATAAATCGACCCTGCTGACCAGAACCTAAATGGAACTTCACTCTGTAGAATGCTTTGCTCCATGCAACATGAAAAAACGCATAGAGTAATGAAGTTCGCTTGCAAAGAAAAATTGCTAATTTTCACGATAGTTAAATGGGGAATCCACCCACACAGTTCTTTCAATTGCAACTAGTCCGGTTCCGAATCAAAAGACATGTAGGAAAAATGAAACACTTAAAATAAGCATTCCATGGCTTGAAGCATTGTAAATATATTTAAAAGTATTTTAGAAAGTACCGGTTGTTTACCTATGCGATCTACTTTCGGAAAATCAAATATTAACTATTTCTTCAGCACGTGATCTACCACCAGTAGATCACATATAGATACAACCGGTATTTAAGAGTTTCTTACGCTTTTTCGCTTGTCCTGCCTAAGTTAGTGTGTACAGTTAGCTACCAACTATTTTCAGTGCACAGCACACTGCCATTGCATACAATAACTACGTTCCTGAAGTAATAATTAGTTTTTTAACCGTCAAGTCAAATATTGCATATTCAAACACAAACAAAAATACTAAAAAATTCCTATTTTACGTTCAAAATAAAATTTTCAAAAGCAATCTGCCTGCCTTTCGTATGTAATCCCTTATGCAAAAACCAAAACAAATCTACCTATGCTACAGTACACTCAAAAAATCAGCGGAGAACAATATACTGCCCTACAAAAGAAGAAATAACTCACATATTTTACAATGGACCATCATCTACTATTTTCAAACATTTTTTGTAGAAAGTATATTTAAGAACTAAAACAAAGATGCTTCGTGAGGGGGGAGAGAAAAAAGTTCAATAAAAATTGTATTCAGTTCAAAGTTCAAAAAATTCCAGGATTTCAAACAATAAGATAAACAAAGACAAGACACATGACTATGCAAAAAACAATAGGAAATAGCACTTAGGTTTAAGTAAATAAAAGCGTAAATCCCAGCCATTGGCTTCATATGTCATGTGTTAGCATTTAAAATAGCAGGATATTTGCTTATTTTCGATTTGGCGGTATCACGTATCAGCGTTGTTAACTAATGGGTACCGCCCGACAAGGTGGCTCCAGTTTGGGTGCGCTTTCTCGGCTGGCTTTCCGCTAGTTCTGTAGCGCCACCTGGTACAAAACGGACAGAAAACCAGCCGAGAAAGGACGAACCCAAACTCGATGCACCTTGGTACCGCCAAAATTCAAAATATCAGAATAACCTTAAGGTGAAGTGATTGGAAATTGAAATTGTAGTATTAAATATTGTATGTTGGGTGCTGATTAAGTGTCAATAATTGTCAATTTGAACTTTTCTATCGCTATGCAAATGCAGGGTGTGTTTCAATTAGAATTTAGTTAGTAATTGGATTCATGTGCGATCTAATAACTGTAGATCACGTATCGGGTAGAGATGATTGGAGTGTCAGGTTGAAGGTTGAAATGTGTGATCTACAGTCAGTAAATCGCAGATGACACCGTTATTCTGGTATGCTACTTAAGAATTAATTAGGTATTATTAGCTTTGAAGCCGATTACGTGGAATAAAACTGTATTGCTTGTCTCCAATAATGAAATGTGCGTCGAAATAATTTTCTAATTCAATTAATTTTTATTCTATATCAAACAGAATTCATTGCAACAAATTCTCGAGTAGAAACAAGATTTTTCAGAGCCACAAACCCTCCTGTAACAGTTATTACAGAAACCGGGACGAGTGACTATCTATAACTAACTAAAACCAGTTCATAGTCAATCCATATTCCATAAGTGTATTGAAGTAGCAGAGGAAAGTTAAAGTAAACAACAAAACCAAATATTTGACTAACTGATGATGATTCTGAGACTACTCGTAGTTCGAATTAGACGGGGACTTTGAGTCTTTTGATTAGAACTTTGATTTTTTCTTTTCCAACCCAATTCTCTCCATGGTCTCATCAAAGGCTGGGTCATTGATATTCAACATCAATGTATTTCCACTCATGTACAATTTGTTCTGGGACGCCGCCACGGTACGAGCAATTCCCTGAGCGGCCCGAATCTTTCGGAGCTTCAAGTAACCTGGGTTGGAGCTCAGGGCTTCTCCCAACTACGAACGAAAAGAAAAATATAGCTTATTTTAGATTAATTAACGGCTAAAGCGCCTTTACATGTATCCCGTACCACTGAGGATCAGATTACTAAAGATTCGCCGTCATCGTTCAAATACTCCATAAGACTTTGAAGGTAATGTATCATGATTTAATGCACTTCTCACTACGGAACTTTAGGGAGAAATTGGTACAATCATGAACGAATCATATGGGACAACCGAGGTCATCAACGCAATGAATTCGTCGTTTACTCTACCACTATACTTACAATGAACACAGAGGAGTCTCACTGATGTCCATCAAGATTTACATTGGGGAGTAGTTTGAACAGTCAGACACGGTTTCTCATCATTTCCAGCGGTTATGTAATTAGGTTTAGGTTTATGAATACAATTTATAATGTGAACGTACCAATTTAGCAGCTTCAGCTTCTCCCTCAGCATGGACAATCTTTTGTTGTTTCTCCTGAATAGCACGGTCGACAACGAAGGCAGCTCTCTGAGCCTCTTGTTGAGCAACTTGTTTGGCTTCAACGGCAGCAGTGTATTCCTTACCGAAACTAAGTTCAGTGATTGACACGTCATCGAGAATCATGTTGAAGTCCCGAGCTCGTTCTGTCAATTCTCGTCGAATCAGGAGTGAAACCTTTCGAGAATGCAAAACACACGCTAATTATGATTTGCCCATTAGAAAAAATGAAAATTCAGAAACTGAAAGCTACCTGTTGTCGCTGCGTAATAAGTTGTGAGGCATTGAACTTGGCCACGACGCTCTTCAGAACTTCATTGACAATTGAGGGCAGAACCTTCTCATCGTAGTCAGGGCCCAGCTGACGGTAAACAGTGGGGAGTTGAAGGGCATCTGGTCGGGACAGAACTCTCAAGGAAATATTGACCATTTGTAAGTCTTTGCTACCGGTAGGAGAGGATATCTTTCGGGGCCTCGAGCGAATGTCATAAATGATGGGATGCTGGAACCAGGGAATTCGGAAGTGGAGCCCTTCAGTGAAAATATCATCTTGAATTCCACCTATCCGATTGAACATTATGGCACGCTGACCACCCTCAACTGTAAACAAAACAGAATCACCAAAACAATTAAAATCAATTATTTAAAGATCATTTAGCTTACTTTACTACAAAAATTTACATTTCGGCAGAACGACCAACGACCTGACAAAAGTAGTAGAGAGCAGCATTTCGGAAGAAGTAAAAGACAAGACATGGAAAACTGTGAACTGAAACCGGCATGTGTATGCATATTCGCAAATGTTTTTGCAAATGCCCTTTCTAAGATAAGTATTGCGGCAATGCCGTGCGGCGGCATTTGTTAGTGCCCAATTGACATTGGAAATATCATTTCGTTGTTCGTGTACTTTACTTTTGACTTTGTTGTTTATACTTGCCACTTCTTCCGAAATTGGAAATTCCAAATACCGTGTCCTAAATTGTATTGCGAAACGTGTGCCCTATGCCGACTCTTCCATCTTCCGAAAAAACAAAAAACCCTTTGCCTAAAACCTATCTAATACATTAATACTTTTAAGTTTAATATATACGATAATTCATTTCCGATTACGATGACATACCTGTATACATGGACTGATTGAGGCCATAGACACCGAGTCCAGCAATAGCAGCTAGTTTGAGGCCAATGCCGAGACCCTTGGGTCCCTTCCCGAGCCGTCCGGCCAAGTCATTCAGCTTACTCTGTGCCATTTCCAATTAGTTAACTGTTAATTTCACTCCTTTTCAGTTGTCACTCAGTTTTCTGCCGTTAACTTCCAACTTCTTCAACCTCCAATTCGGAATACGCTGATGCAACAATGCCAAAAACCGGATAATCAGAATGAAAAGAGACTCTCAAGGAGCGCGAGCGTGCGGATATCGGGGCTTGAAACGAGGCGCTAATAAGCCCACGTTCACTGCATTGCATTGCATTGCATTAGCTTGAAGACTCCAATGTGTAAAGTGAATGCTATACAATAGCATGCGTGGTTCACCATGTAATGCATCGAATGTACGAAATGCGCTCTATACTGTCAACTGTGAAGAGAAATGTGAAAGGTTCTTTGGCCCTCTCATTTGTTATGCTGTTCTGGGCGTGTAGCCTTGTGGTGAAACGTACTACTTTCGGCTATTTTTATATGTATAGCTCTGACGTGGTGTTATCATGTCCGACAAATATTATTGAGGCTTGTCGATTTCCTGATTAAAAATTAGTTGAGTATTTACACTAATTTGACCTCTTCTGACCTACAACCTAAGAACGAGGAACTTTGTCGGGGTGGACAAGCCTGAAGTGAATCGAACAAACGGGACTTGACACAGACACCAGAAGATCTGTCATCTACCATCATCAACAACAAGAGTAATCTGTTGACTGTAAACCGGAAGTTGTCGCCGGTCAACTGAAACGTCAGTCAGTTCAGTTGTGTATATTCGGACATCGGATCACTGACCATCGACTGATAACATACACCGGTGTTCGGAAATAGCAGAAGAATCATGGCTGCAGCTCCACCCAGAACTAAAGAAGGTAATGCAAACAAAACACAAAGACCAAAGAAAGACGTATGCAATCTGTTGTCTGTCATCTCTGTCATCTGTTGTCTGTCATCTGCTGTCATCTGTAACATTATCACTGTCACTGACTGTGTATCCATTAATAATTTAACTTAGCCATCATAAAAATGCAATCATCATAAGCTGTAACATATTATTATGTAGTATCTACGCATCTTCGTACATCGTATGAGATGTGAGATTGAGAGCGCATTAGTAACGTCTAGCATCTAGATGCTAGACACTGGCAACTGGTGACTAGGTAAGCATATTCAGCATCAGCATTACATTAGTTATACTACATACTTCAATCAGAAAATGATTTATTTAAACTTCCACATAAATAAATACCAATTTGATTTACAAACTTTTACTACATTTGAGATACTATTACTTTATTTATACTATTTATACTATTTATATACTATTTATCCTTTATTTATACTATTACTCTATTACTTTTACTATTTGAGATTCAGCATTATGCATTATGTGATAAATAAGACCATTCCTTTCATCAGATTTGCGTTAGTTATTTTTAACGTCAAATCTTGATGCTCAATACTGGTTTTTCAACAATGCACGGCGCTGCGCCGTCAAAACTCTATGGCGCTCACACATTAACATTAAAACAAGACGTCAAAACCATACTTAGTGCGTGAGTCTTAGAGTATTGATTTCTTTCTTTAATTCGTGTTAGATTTTGTTAGTTTTCTTCTAATCGTGCTCATAATAAGGTGTAAGGGATAAGGAATCTAACCAACCAAACCCACCGTTAGAAAATTCATCTGCGCGAGTTTTTCTTAACCTAACATAAACCTACAATTATTGGTGATTCACAATACCAGGAGAGGAGACATAGTGCGCAATTAGTCATAATTTGACCTTGTATAATATGACTTAAGGTTACTTACTAGCTAATATTTGTTCTTATTCAAATACCCTATTTATTAGAAATCGAGGCCCTTGCTACAGAATTGCAGGGCAAGAAGAAACAAGAGATTGAAGTTCCGGAAGAAGACCGTATAGCTTTTGGTGAAAAAGGAAAATTCGATGAGGATATTTATGGGACCCGGAGTAAATTTGATGGATACTACACTACAATTGCTCCGAATGATGATATTGATGTAAGACATTGCTTTTTGCTGTACTTATTTGAACTAATTTTCTCTAGGATTCAGGGTTTTTGTATTCACAATTCGATATTGAATGCTTGATTTTCGTTTATCATAGGAGGATGACCTGGATTCGGCCCCAGTGCGTGGTAAAAGCAGTTACACCGCACCAATTTCACTTTTGAAGGATATACCTCAGGTACATAATAAAAATTAAAAGGTCCATGTGGCTATACTGAAAATGAGGTTGTGGATTGAAAGCTAAATTGAAAGTGTTTTTACTTTTTCTTGTACAGGCCGAGAAAGACTTAGATCCATTTGCTGACCATCGAAGACCAACAATCAAGGAACGTCAGGCTCACAATGAATATCTGGACAGGGCTACAAAACGTGTCATTTCACCGGAGCGTGTGGACGACTTTCTTGATGGTAGGTTACGAAATTATCTTTTTTCGTTTCAGCATCCATCCATGCTTAAATTACCTGACTTGATAAGTTATTCATGAAATCATACCGGAAGGCTATTTACTAAATGGTATGAAAAGAACACATGTATGGTATACCTATATGATATGATGGACGAGTTGTGAATATGTTAATTACCTATGCTTAGTTACTAATGCGTTTTCGTGATTTTAAATTTTCATTCCTAGCAAACTTTGAATTTGAATGTGTGTTGTGTGTGAATGCTGGTGAGGTCGTCAAAGTTAGGTTATCATTATCATTTTAAAACCAATGTGTGAATCATGATTGGAAAATCTGAATACGTGAAACAGTAGCACACGATTTTCCGTAATTACCTCTGTATTTACTGAAGATTTTCCATACATGAGGAAGTTAGTTTAGTACATATCCGCAAACATACTACATACGTTGAACCACCATCTGACATCAAACCCCGGGTTACTAGGTATTCCCAGAACGCCGGCGGCGGTGTATAGATCCATTTGATTTGATTCCAATGCATTGGCACCGTTAACCGTGAAATGAGTTCCATCTTGAAACACAAATCATCTATGTAAGTCTCGGGAATAAGAAAAAGGCAACCAATGCTGAGCCAAAGAACCAAAAAACCTACTACTCAAATCAATCTAAAAGTCATCTCCGTAATCATTTTTCAGATTGGAATTGAGTAGAAAACACAAACCTATCCCTCTCACAGATTCCGGGAGTCTTTTCTTGAGATTTGACACACAACAGGTAAGATAGACCGCGTCTGGTCTACGGTCTACCATCTGATCCATCATTGCTGCGGGGCGTACATTTGCTGGAGGACGATGTGGCATCGTCAATCGTCATAGAATTTCATTAAATTAAAAAATTCCTCAAGAGTGAAAGATTTGTATGAATGCTGTATATCTTGCTAACTAATGAGAAATGATTTGTAGAGAACCTCCGTCAGCCTTCCTTCACACGCTCATCTGCTTCGTTTGGACGGATCTTCTTGTCAGCATTCCGCTCGTCGCAACACACATTTTTTCAATTCAGTATTAAGTTAAGGCTATTCTCATGCTTTGAAGTTCAGGGATGTCTCGTAATTTTCATGGAGGGGCAACAAAGTTTCCCTACTCTCTACTTTTCATGTCCGGCCCTATTTCCCTACTTTTCATGTCCAGCCCTATTTCCCTACACCCTACTTTTCATGAACAGCCCACAGCCCTATTTCCCGATTGCCGTACTCCCAACTCCCAACTTTTGATGTCTAACCCTATTTCCCTATTCCCTACTGCCCTACCCTATAGGGCAAAAGGGCAAAGTAAGGCGCCATACTTAGCCGTTAGCCCTACTTCCCAATAGGGTAGGGCAAGTTGCCCCTCTATGGTAATCTTAACGAATGAAGAACTGGCTCAGGATAATGCCAATACCGTTCGTAATTTTAGTAATTTACGATCAATTCGGACTATTTTTTACCTTTTACTATTCCCATTAGCTAACATTATGTGGTACTACAGTAACAGTACCAGCATTCAAAGCATTAGAATTACCTTAAGATTTCCATTTGCCAGAAGATTTACTTTTAATTAACGAATACGGAATACTTATGCGAGAAAAATATGTGTTGATTTTGATGGAAGAGAAGCGGGTAACCTGTAACTGTAACCTTGTTGGTGATACGAGGTTTTTGCTACTGGTGAAACGTAGCTGCAGAAGCCCAATAGTGGAAACGTGGTTAGGCATTAAGTTACAAAATGATCGGATTAATAACATGGGTTTCTTTTTTGTTTTCTTTCTTCTGTCCAGGTGGTAAAACTCCAGATGTCGGTGCACGGACATACAAAGATATTATGCAGGAGCGTGAGCTCCAGCACAAACAGAAAGAGGTGAGTAATATCAGAATTCGATTGCCGGATTGCCATATCGTTGTTCGACTGTTCAGTTAAATGCTGGTTCTAGCCACGAATGACGAATTGAGTAAACGGTATATATTTTTGTGTTTTAGTTTCGGACTCGGCTAATTGAAAAATCCAAAGATGGTACATTGAAACCCGTTGGAAATGCTGAGCCTGTAGTTTCTGTAACCAAGAAACGCGGTCGTTGGGATCAACAGCAAGGCTTGCCTGATGAAAATGCTGTTCCGGCAAAAAAGAAAGCGACATGGGATAATTCGGAGACCCCAGGTCACACGGGGTGGGCGGAAACACCAGGTCATGCTACTGGAAGTGAAACACCGGGTCACATGACCACACCTGGTACTCAGCACATGTGGGATGCCACGCCGGCTCATGCAATGACCCCAGGTCATGCCACGCCTGGTCACGGTGGCGGCGGAGCATCTGCTAGACGTAATCGATGGGATGAAACTCCGAAAACAGAACGAGAGACACCCGGGCATAATAGTGGTTGGGCAGAAACCCCGAAAGTTGATCGAGGTGGAGTTGATATTATACAAGATACACCAACTCCATCAGCCAGTAAACGGAAGAGTCGTTGGGACGAAACACCCGCAGTGGCAATGACACCGTCAACACCAGCCACGCCAATGACACCGCATACGCCGAGTATGAGCATGATGATGACGCCTGGTGGAGCGACCCCGATGGGTCCTAAAGCTATGGCTATGGCTACACCTTCACCGAGTACGGTTTTTTGATTCTATGATTTTACAAGTGTCCAAGCCAAGCCCAATGTGCGAAAATCATTGCTAATTCATTGATGTCTTAAATTTTAGGTCAGCTACTTCAAATGACTCCGGAACAGTTGCAGGCATATCGATGGGAAAAGGAAATTGATGACAGAAATCGTCCTTTGGCTGATGATGAATTGGATCAGATGTTTCCACCTGGGTATAAAGTGTTGCCCCCACCAGCAGGTAATATATATTTATGAATTGTAGCAGGAATTTTAGAATTTATGCCTTGTAACACCGTAATTACTGTACTATTTACTATTTGATTTATTTCTAGGCTATGTCCCGATTCGTACACCGGCAAGAAAACTATCAGCTACTCCAACACCCATGGCCGGAACGCCGCAAGGTTTCTTCATGCAAAAGGAAGAACAGCAATCCTCAAAGTTCATGGAAACTCAACCTAAGGGTGGGAATCTTCCGTTCTTGAAGCCCGAGGATGCACAGTACTTTGACAAGCTCCTCATTGATGTTGACGAAGAAAGCTTGAGCCCAGATGAGCAGCGGGAGAGGAAAATCATGAAATTGCTCTTGAAAATTAAAAACGGGACACCACCAATGAGAAAATCGGCTTTGCGTCAAATTACGGACAAGGTATTCTTCATTGCTTCCTCAATGTTGTACTTGTATGATTTTTGTTGTTTGACTAATGCCAATCTTTTAATATTTTGTTTTAGGCAAGAGAATTTGGAGCTGGACCCTTGTTCAATCAAATTTTGCCTCTGCTTATGTCTCCGACGCTAGAGGATCAAGAACGGCATTTGTTGGTCAAAGTCATTGATCGAGTTTTGTATAAACTGGATGATCTTGTCAGACCATATGTCCACAAGATTCTTGTGGTTATTGAACCGCTCCTAATTGACGAGGACTACTACGCTCGTGTGGAAGGTCGTGAAATCATTTCGAATTTGGCGAAAGCAGCTGGTTTGGCTACCATGATCTCAACAATGAGACCTGATATTGACAACATTGATGAGTAAGCCGACGTTTAACTGTATAATTGAATATATGGTATGATGCCATATTTATGAGGTCTATTTTCTGTGTACAGATTCGTTCGAAACACCACAGCTCGAGCCTTTGCAGTCGTTGCCTCTGCACTCGGAATTCCTTCTCTGCTCCCCTTCTTGAAGGCTGTTTGCAGAAGTAAAAAATCCTGGCAAGCCAGACATACTGGAATTAAAATTGTACAGCAAATCTCAATTTTAATGGGATGTGCAATTTTACCACATTTGAAGAGTCTTGTGGAAATCATTGAACACGGTTTGGTGGATGAACAGCAGAAAGTTCGAACTATTACTGCTCTGGCAATTGCTGCACTGGCTGAGGCTGCTACACCATATGGAATTGAAAGTTTTGATTCGGTTCTGAAACCTCTCTGGAAAGGTATTCGGTCACATCGAGGGAAGGTAAGGATTTCCAATTTCAAAGTTGCATCGCGAAGCATAAGCTTGTTACGTGAGTAGGTTACGTAATGAAGGTATATTTTCGTATTCGTAGGGTCTGGCAGCTTTCTTGAAGGCTATCGGATATTTGATCCCACTTATGGACGCTGAATACGCAAATTACTACACCAAGGAAGTAATGTTGATTCTGATTCGAGAGTTTCAATCGCCTGATGAAGAAATGAAGAAAATTGTCTTGAAAGTAAGCTTCGTTAAGTGTTTTTAAATGTTCTGATTTTGGCTGATTTTGACATGGCACTGTTTGCTTTTGTTTGTTCATTAGGTTGTGAAGCAGTGTTGCGCCACAGACGGTGTGGAGCCACAGTATATCAAAGATGAAATCTTGCCACACTTCTTCAAACACTTTTGGAATCATCGAATGGCCTTGGACAAGAGGAATTACCGTCAATTGGTGGACACCACGGTCGAGATTGCGAATAAAGTGGGTGCATCGGAAATTATCAATCGAATTGTGGATGATTTGAAAGATGAAAATGAAACATATCGTAAAATGGTCGTCGAGACCATTGAGAAGATCATGTCTAACTTGGGTGCGGCGGATATTGACTCTAGATTGGAAGAACAGTTGATTGATGGAATACTCTATGCATTTCAAGAGCAGACTACTGAGGTTGGTGGACAGGCATTGGCAAACGTTACATGAAACTTTGAATTCACAAAAATAGACGTAAATAATCTTAATCTTTCTTTGATTTTCCAGGACATCGTTCTTCTCAACGGTTTTGGAACTATCGTAAATCAACTTGGAAAACGTGTAAAACCCTATTTACCTCAAATCTGTGGAACAATTCTCTGGCGTTTGAATAACAAGGCAGCCAAAGTAAGACAACAAGCTGCGGATCTTATTTCCAAGATTGCTGCAGTCATGAAGACTTGTCAAGAAGAAAAACTCATGGGTCATCTCGGTGTCGTACTCTATGAATACTTGGGTGAAGAATATCCAGAAGTATTGGGAAGTATTCTAGGAGCTCTGAAGGCAATCGTGAACGTAATTGGAATGACTAAAATGACACCACCGATCAAGGATTTACTTCCAAGGCTCACGCCGATTCTTAAGAATCGTCACGAGAAAGTCCAAGAAAATTGTATTGATTTGGTTGGACGAATTGCGGATCGTGGGCCGGAATATGTTTCTGCTCGAGAATGGATGCGAATTTGTTTCGAACTTTTGGAACTTCTAAAGGCACACAAGAAGGCTATTCGTCGAGCTACTGTGAACACATTTGGTTATATTGCTAAAGCTATTGGGTAAGTTTTAAGTTTGGTATTTTTTTGTGTTTGTGCTCATTAATACGGAAAGTCTCAGGGGTCATTAATTAACATACTTTTTTTGTAATTTCAGGCCGCACGATGTGTTAGCTACGTTGTTGAACAACCTGAAAGTACAGGAGAGACAGAACCGAGTGTGCACAACTGTTGCGGTAAGATTTCTTTGAATTTGAAATATAGATGCGAAAAAACAGAGCCCAAAACCAAAAACACGGCGTACAAAGTTTAGTAAGTTAATTATTTAATTCTACTTCTGCAGATTGCTATTGTTGCCGAGACTTGCTCCCCATTCACAGTACTCCCGGCTCTAATGAATGAGTACCGTGTACCGGAACTGAATGTACAGAACGGTGTTCTGAAATCCCTCTCGTTTCTGTTTGAGTATATCGGAGAAATGGGCAAAGACTATATTTATGCTGTCACACCGCTCTTGGAAGATGCTTTGATGGACAGGTATTAATTTTATAAAAAAAATCATAAACAGTAAGGCTTAGAAGCACTTTTTTATATTTTTATTTATTTGCACGTATTTTAGGGATTTGGTCCATCGTCAAACCTCATGCGCCGCAATCAAACATATGGCCCTCGGAGTGTATGGATTTGGATGTGAAGACGCCCTGGTTCATTTACTGAACTATGTCTGGCCGAATATATTCGAAACATCACCTCATTTGGTACAAGCCTTTATGGACGCCGTTGAAGGAATGAGAGTTTCACTAGGCCCAGTCAAAATTCTTCAATACACGTTACAGGTAACTAATTTAACTAAAATTGCCATTCAAATTCAAGGTTGAGGCGTAATCGATGCCATTGTCATTGCCAGTTGCCAATTGCCATTGTTAATTCGACAATTGGCTCTGACGATGCGGCCTCGGCCTGCCCTATGGTTATCGATATCCTATCGTATTCGTATATGTAATTGCGCATGTTAATGTCAAGGGTAATGCGCGTTTCTGTTTCTGCTTCAGTGTGCCATTGTATGCGTCAATTTGTCTAATTCCATGAATCCTACGATGACTAATTTATAATTACAACTTCCTGTGATTTTGTTTTCAGGGTCTTTTTCACCCAGCCCGAAAAGTACGAGATGTGTACTGGAAAATCTACAACTCATTGTATATTGGTGGACAGGATGCACTGGTCATAGGCTATCCCCGTGTACCCAATGATGCCAAGAATCAATACATTCGTTATGAGCTGGACTATGTACTGTAAACAATTCGCTTTTGGTCACTTTTTTTTTCTAATTATAGGATGCATCACACAGGAATATCGAATATCCAATCCACTTCTTCAGACCTTTTATAGAACTACGACACTGAGAATTACCTAAATATTCTGTACTGTCGTTGCATGGGGCATTGGAAAGTTTCAAATTACTGTAATTACCTATAGGTAGATAGATGATGCAAATGAATAAAATGTTTTGATCGTTTAGAATATGAATTAGTACAGATTTATCTTTCTCTGTATTTCATTCAGTAGTTCTGAGATCCTAGCCTACTTAGTTGTAAACAGTATTTAATAAAAATTAGATAACAACAAACATAATTATAATTATAATTACGAGAGAGACGAGTGTGTGTGTAGAAAGTGGAATTATAGGTAGAACGCTGAGGAATACATGATTTAAGTAGAGTGTGGTTGACTCATTTTAGTTTAGTCATTCATGATATGCACTTTGGTTTTAGTCAGTTTGGATTTGGAGTATTACTGACTGAGCTGTTTTTTTTT